>ML831976.1:56620-67457 GCA_009831015.1 Picea engelmannii | reverse complement strand
AAAGTTTTTTTTTTTTTTTTTGACTTAGGACTCAAATTCTGAACTGGCGACACTTGGTTAGGGGAATTGTTTAAGGATTTATTAAGGTGTTGATGTCTTAGGGCTGTTTAGGCCGATTCCTTCATCCACATCAATGCGACGTGCCCTTCAGGACGCACCAGGTGCTCCAAGGGTGCCACTCGCCTCGTTCGTTTCCCTTGCGCGACGTGCCCTTCAGGATGCACCACGTGCTCCAAGGGTGCCACTCACCAACTGGACTGATTGGTAGACATCTATAACCCCTGGAGTTAATACTCCGCCAGGTGAACTTGTGGGAGACTAAGGGTTATAAGGAATAAGGCCACCACCTTATTGTGTGCCCCTTAGAATCGTCGTGAGCGACTGTCGCAGTCTACCATCACGACATCGTGGATCCTCTCGAAACTAGGTAATCGTTAACCTACAGTTCGAGCCACAGCGGGAGTTCTAGTAGGCGGTGGTAGGGCTGTTGTCCACCCCTCTCCCTCAACCTCTCTGGAATTCGTGTGTGGCCCCTTTACTCCATATGTGAGTCTGGTCGGAAAGCTATCGTCAGCCTGCATTATCAACAATCATGTCAGAACTGTCAACATCAAATCATCAAATCAATGAAATATCACAGTAAATACATCAACCCAAATAGCACACTCCCTGACTCAGTCCGGAGTCCAAGGGGGTTCTACCGATGCCTCTGCATCCTCAAGGTCAAAAACCCTGCACACTCAATAAAAATGAGTCAATATCACCTGTCTACATCAAATAGTAACACATCATGTCGTCTGTCAATCGCATCATAGTCAAGTATAAATGGTCTAACATCATAAAATTCCAGATCACTTGCGAGCAAGTTCCCTCAAATAATAAGTTTTCTCAGTGCGCCAGAGCGGGATGTTACAATAAGAGTAGGATCAAAACCACGAATATCCTCATAAGACCAAGAAAAAACATCTTGAAATTCGCCAAGCAGCTTGGAAAAATTCATTTTATCTTCATCAAAACATTGGGCACCTATTTTAACATTATTTGGAGACTTGGGTGTCCCAATGTTCAAGGAAATGGTTTCAGACACCTTCCTTTTCGACTCATCTTCTTTATGTTTCTCTTTATTTCCTACATCACTCGATGAAAATGAATTCTCTAGAGGAGTCAAGCCTTTAGGGATCTTGTTATCTTTTGTGGATATAATTTCCTTGGTCTTATAAGGTTCATTTTGAATGAAAGAACATATGCTCTAATCGCTAGGGAAGACCTTCCAGGATTCTATATTGTCCGGGATATGTGGATGATATAGCGATTTAAAATTATAATCAGGTCTGTGTGGCAGAATTTTCCGATTAGGAGAGGTTGCAAAAATAGCTAACCAATCAACCATTGAGTTCAATTCCCTCTTAACATAAGTAATGTTGAAAGACAATAGGTTCGAGATAAGTGCCCAAACAGTTTGGGTGTATTGTTTCATCAACTTGTTGCTAGGAGAGTATATATTGCGTACCAGGTTCACAACAAGCTCAAAATATCCAAAAAATGTAAGGTGACCACAACCTAGATTATAAGCATTTTCAATGCCTAATAATAAAGCTTTGAACTCAGTGACATTGTTTATGCAAGAAAACTCCAACCTGTAAGAAAAGTTATGAATTTTCCCCACTTGAGAGTATAATATAATTCCAGCTCTGTTACCTTCACTAGAGCATGAACCATCAAAATGCATGTGCCACATACCATCATCTAAATTGATTTGTTCCTCTTCGGAAAATATGGAATACACCCCAGGTCCTCTTTGATATAGTTCACGTTAGGTTGTGGGACACTCTCTATGTAAGGTGAAATCCTTCCCTCTCTAAGGACTATAATGTTTTTACCATTATGAGGAATGGATAAGTGTGTCATGTCGAGTGAGAGGTATCCACATGTCAAAGCTTGCCAATATCTTCCCAAGATGATTGAGTAATTGCTTACTGGCATATCAATTACCTAAATACTAAGGGTTGTCCTTATTTCAGGGTGTGTGCACAAAACTAAGGTCACATATTTAATCTCACCTATGGTTGTTTGTTGTAGACTATTATAAGAGAGCATTCTTCTGGAGTTTTCGTTTGTACAAGACAAGCCTAGCTCTTCCATAATAATCTTCGACATTACACTTGGGCCCGAACCACCATCAATGAGGCAACAATGGGCGATCTTATCCATAATCTTTACAGAAATATAAAAAGGGGGATTTTTTACAGGGTATGTAAATACACCTACTTTATTTATAGACAAATCCTCTTCATTTACCTCTTCAGAAAGTTTGGCTTCAACAAAAGCTTTTCCTTCCATGAATTGTTTTAGACGCCTCTGTTGTTCAGGGATGACAACCATGTCCAGAAGGGTGGAATCTTCTTTGATGTTGGTCAGTTGATTTAGAATATTGTATTTGGAAGAGGGGAGAGGAGAATTAGTTCCTTGACTATCAGGAACCCTAGGAACCTGAACAGTAGCAGCTGGTGAGGATAGGCTTGGGCTAGAAGAATTGCGGGGAGGATCATATTTTCCTTTGGGAGCGTAGGATTTGTTCCTAGTATTGATGATCATGACATCTTTTGGATTTGCAAAATTAGGAAAACGACGGTAGTTTTTGGTCTTTTACCAAAGATCTTATCTCTGGTGCTCTTCCTTACCTCATATGTGGTTTCCTCATGGTGTTCCTCGCAAAAGTTACACCAACTTCGAGGCATGATATCATTAGGTTGAAAATTATTTTCAATTGGACTTCTAAATGGGGGTGCAGAAGAGGATGAAGCTCTAGGGGTGAGAGGGGAGACATTTCCTTTTCGCTCATACGTTATCATACGATTATTCATATCTTGTATTAGCTATAAGAGGATGGACAAGTATGTCTGTTTAACCGATTCTCTCTGAGGAAGACATGTTCTTTCGATTTGTTCTTCGTACTCCAAACACATATGTAGAGTGGAACCGAGGTTATCAATGGATTTTTCCTCAAGCCTATGATGATAGGGGGAAGGTAATGCATTATAATAATTCATGGAAGTGGCTTGGTTCTGAGGTCAAATGAATTCAGGGATATGATTTTATAACTTAGTGAAACACAAGTTGAATGAATTGATGGTCTCATCATCCTTATAGGAAATGTTATTATACTCCTGTAACTACTCAGCTAGGCTTTTAGGTTTCCCATAGGTGGATTTGAACCAATAGACTAAATCCTCCCAAGTAGATAGAATATTAGGAGGGAGGTCAAATAAATTGGCCGCAACCTTTCCTTCCAAGGAATTGACAAATAAGTGCATGCAAGTATCGTTGTCATTTGATCCTATGTTGTGACATGCATTACAAAATGCCACTAGGTGTTCATTTGTAGTGACAGTGTTATTTCTCGAAAACCTGGGAATATGCTCTTTGAATTTAGGAAGTGGACAAATAGCAGGTGCTAGGTTAAGAGGAGAGGAAACATGCCATGGTGTGGTTGTAGCATCTTCTTCAAATTGAAAAATCCCCTACTTTTTAATGACTTTGGTGGGTTTTGTGGTAGATTGGACAGGGATATGGTGGCTATATAAGCTACCAATCACTGACGAAGTCGAAGATTGAGAGGAGGAATCACTTCCAGTGCCACTAGATCCACCTCTAGATGCCATCTTGTGGATAATAAGTAAGGGAGAGAAAGACGAACTGGATGAATCAGACAAGGTTCTCCTTAGAGAACTTTGTTGGGTAGATAACACAACGTCTCTTCTTTCTATTTCAACAATAGGATTAATCTCATGTGATAAGCCTCTTCACCTCCTAGAAACCCAAGGGTCTAAGGACATGAAAGGAAGGTCAAGCTGAAGGAAAAAGAAGGTTATTGCTGATTTCTACACTGTCTACGTCTAGCTTCCCAACTTTCTTGGGAACTAATGCCATGTTCAATTGCTGCCCATGAATGATTAAGCTCATCCCAGGTATTAGTAGTGTCTAAAATGGTGTTAAAAAAATTCAAAGTAATGTTGGTTTGATCTTGAAGACCAGGTTCAATATTAGGCTACCTTGCAACAAGTACAATCATTAAGAAATAAGACAATGAAATAATCAATATCAGAAAAATAGACGTATTCGATGATAATCAAGCATAAAAAACCAACCAGAGAGATATTGAAGATCTCCCCAGTATGGTCGCCAAATAAATGTTGAGGAAAATATATGAAATGATCTTACTCAAACATTTTCAGATCTTGCTTGGCTAAAGAAAGATAGATGGGAATATCACCCTATGTTTATAGCCATCAAAATTTCTATCATAATTCACAAGTATTGATTACAAGTGCTTAGGATGGTTTTTTTTATAAATGAAAGCTTGCTGAAAAATTTATTATTTAGGTAATTTTCTGAATATAATAGATGCTGAAATAAATATAGAGACAGAAGTAAAGAAGCCAAGTCAATAATCAAAACAGATGAGACATAAAGAAATCACTTATTTCATTCCAATTCGTCAAGATAATCATTTTCTTTACAAAATTCCCTGAGGAATTTTTGAACCAAAGTCAAACTTAGGTGTCCCCGATGAATCATACAAAAGGACTTCTGATAGAAGGTAAAAAAAACTGAACTTTAAAAGTTGGATCAACTTGCCATAGATTTTTGCCCACTCAACTCTGCACAATAACCTTTATCAGTCATGAAATCTAATTTACAAACATACAAGTCTACACAGACTATCAAAGATAAATCAACACCTATGAAAAACAAGTGTCTGAATGATGTAATTCAACCCTGAATCTTGTTGTCTACAATAGGACCATGCTATCATAAAATAGAATTAGGCTTCCAATGAATTAAAGAATGAATGAAAACTGAATTATCTCAACAAAAACTCAAAGAGCAGACCTTTGTATGCTTCTCCTTCTATTCCCCTCTTGTTCCTCCTTTTCCTTTTTCTTTTAAGCAATTTGAATTAGTTGAAGTAGTTGAACTACTTCTTTAGTTAAGTTAACTAAAACTCAACCAAATTTTTAGTTAAGGAGGAAAAGTAATAAAATCATAATAAGGGTTTTTAATAAATAATAACTAGTAGGTGGGGCCCCTTGTGACTCCCTTTAGTTCTTTAACAATCATAACACAACTAGTTAATCAAAAAAAGATCCCTCCTTGTGACTCCCATCATCACTTTCATATTTTGACAATTTATATCAATTATAATTGAAATTATTTCCAAAAATATATTACCATATATCCAAAAAATAATGTGTTGTCCAAAATTTCAGAAGTCAACTGTTCTCAACAATCAATAAATAAAAACACCTAAAATCCATATTTTCCACTCTGTGAGGCAATCTTTCCCTTGTTGTTTCTCTCACCCTTTGATATCTCTGAATTTTCCTTAGGATGTGTGGAGCCTTTATGCCTAATCTCATTGATCACATGAGAGAAATCATCTCTCAAATGCATGTGGGAGGACACATATTTGGTAGAGTCATTTGAGGGTGAGGAGGGGGAAAAAACGACTTTTCCTTTGTCAGGAGCATGGTGGGCCTCGGTTTTCAACCTTTTTCTTGCATGGGAATATTGTACTGGTGAGTGGACAAGGGCATCTTGGACAATTTGACTAATAGGTGGAGGAGCAGGTAGGGATAAGTTAGTCCAGCCATGATGTTGGGAGACTATCGGGTGGACAATCTCTTGCCATCCGTTGTTTTCAGGGACTTCAGGTTGCAGTGAGACACGAGGAGGCACTAGGATACCAGGGACTTGTGGGGCTTGGAAAAGGGGTCTTTCAGGCCTAGGTTGGACCACTCCTTGCCCAATCCAGTTAAAAAATCCATCTTGAAATAGATGGCCTAACTCTTGCGAGTGTGCATCAAAGTGTATAAATAACCTTGGATTTCTAGGGCCCTTGTTCCAATTTCCTCTTCACTGATTACCCCGACCATGGATACCTATGCTGAAAAATCTCATTCCTGTATGCATTATTGATTAGAAAATAGTTTCTTCAACAACCATACATGATAACTATTTTAAATATGAAATAAAATTTGGCTCAACAACATATCAGACTCATGCAATCCAATCCATACAAATCGTTTAATAGTTGTCGATGAGCAGGGGGTGAACAAGGGTTGTGGGATATGTGAGGGGTTGTATTGAGCGAAAATTGTTTAAAATGAGGGGGAAAAGATCATGATTCCTTCTCATAACATCAAACAATCAAGTGCGTTGTAAATCAAAAGAATATATTACTATAACTCATCCCTGCGATCCTTTAATTGTCATAATACAAGATTTTTCTTAACTATAATTAAATTTTAGGAATAGGGAGTGGATAGTGAATATGAGAAGGCGAGGGGATTGTAATGTGCGAAAAGTGAAATAATGGTAGGGAAAAGAGTGAATATTGTTCATAAAATCAATTAAGTAATCCATCAAACAATTCTGTATTCAATGCAAATGATCCAATACCAATTAAACAATTAATGTGTGTTAAAAATTGTTCACTATCCCCCATCCAATTTCTAAAAAAAAATCCAATTACTACAGTGTTTAATCATACTCAGAATCATCATGCCTTTCACTCATCTTGTTAAAAGAATCATGTTTCTTTTGATTTTCTTCCCTTTTATATTTAAAACAAAATCCCAAGGAACACATAGTCATAATGCTTCAACTCAGTTAAGCATATAAAAATATCAGCCACTTCCCATAATTCATAAATCCCCACATCAAACATAGACACAGGTTTTTCTTGAGTTGAACAAACTCTTTTAAATTATGCCCGATTCCATTCCTTTGAAAATATTAACAATTAAATTTGCAATGAAACTATACTACAAAAATCTCGTGCTTCATCTCTGATGGTGCAGTAAAACAAAACGATGCACAATGTCTCCATAAACCATACACAGTAAACAACCGGGTCTCAATCATCAATTTTCCAATTTTTAATGATCCCTATTGGGAAAAATTAAACACACAACAATCATCAACTTCAATTGATACTACGCTATAGGAACACATAGACCAACGCATAACTAAAATAATCATCCTTGTGATTGTACATTACCATTTATTGTCAATCAACCATTTCAATAAAAAAAATGAGATGGGTTATCGTTTCAACTGTCACAAAAAAAGGAGGCAACAACTGTATACCAATTCTCATTTACAAATTACAACTTTCCAACAACCCGATCAAACAGAGACAAGACAAATATCAAAGCTATTGTCGAAACCACTTAACCAATTTATGACAGTCAACAAGATACCCGACAATAGTGTGACTGGTTGGGGTTATCCAAATCGGGTTCTGCAACCATGAACACAAGAAATAATCAAGGGTTCACTCGGTCACCAAAACACAGAGAGACTTGAGGTCGACCATATCAACAGTAGGTGGGAACCTCCGAAAAAATCACAGTGGAACCACAAACTTTTATAACTCTTAGCTTATAAAATAGTGTGACAGTTCAACACAAGGTAGGGTGGAAATGATGCAGAGGAGCAGAGATTTGTCATTGGACAATAATCAATACCAAGAACGTGCAGAGGCATAACCCTCAGGCTTTTCCCAATAGTTGAACCGATTTATAAAAATGCCATTGGAAATGCAAGCCCCAGGTAACATAAAGCATACTTCTTGGCATAATGCCCCCCCATAACCAACTGTGTTGATGCCAATACCACAAAATAAGCCCACAACCAGGTGAAAAACCCATGAATATGGCTCTGGAGGATACACAACAACCAAAAGGAGTTTGAAACATACACAACAACGCCATAACAACCGAAAACAACGGGGTATGGTTACCATTAATTGTGAGGAGGAGAACAACAAGGATAAACAAAGCGAAACCCTCCAACAAAATACCCATAACTACTTAAAACATCAGTGAGCCATCACGGTTTCCACCACACAGAACCGCCAATGAAATCACAACTTCAACCATCAATTTTCCCATTTGCAAACAAATAACCACACAGTCATTCCAGAGAAAATACCCATGCGTTTACACAGTGGCCAATCTCAGGAAAAAAAAAACCAACACATTACTGAGCCAACGTTAATTTCATACACAAAGTGAATTCATGGATGGGAAAAAAGAATCGTACCTATAACCAATGGCTTTAAAAATGCGAGTTAGTTGATCAATTCCTTCCACACCCGAATTTCGGAGCTTAACCATAGCAAAACCAAATGAAAAATAAACATGCCAGGGTGACGGCCCAGTGGGAGAAGTATGGAGTGACATGCATTTACTGCACGTCGCTTCCATCCTCCACTCCATTCAATTTCTTAGTACATGCTAGCTAGCCAAAACAATACCATTAACCCCATGCCATTAAATCCATGCATCGAAACTTGCACATATTGCTTGCCAATTGCACCACACCAATCCATATTAACCATTTCCCTAAACATACTATAACATATATCAAATGCGCCCAATATAACTGAAATATAATTCGTATAGCCACTAACATTGCTAGTTAGGACTAACACTAATTCATTTTTGCTCATAGTATAGCATAATATAGTATAGTTCCCTTTCTTGGATTTTTTTATTATAAGTTTCTTTCCATTGCTCTTGTTTCTTGTTGTTACTAACATGTGGCTTGTGCAGGTGTGACGGGTAATGAATCATGGAGACTATATCAAATTTAACAATAGTAAATATAAGCCATTCATAACATGGAATTTAGAGCTTAGAATAATGAAATTAACACATAAAATGCATTATCCATATGCCATTATGTCGCAAACGAAACCAAAAATTCATCATCAATCATGTAGAATCCTATAAGCAACATCGAAACAACATCATAAAATGTGTGATAAGACTATCTCTGAGCCTTCAGTCTACAAGGGGGTCCCACCTACTAGAATTATATATCATTAACATAGTCTAAATAATAGGCTTTAGCAATACTTTGTGGGTGAAATCCTTGTTGTGATTTTAATCGTGAACACTCCTCACTAGATACTTCTCTTTGAGGCGGCATGGTCTCCAAGCATGGAAGAAACCCCGAGGAGGGCATGAGATTAAACTTGAGAAGGGCACACCGATGCACCAATGCAAAAGCACAAAAGAACCCTGAGAAAGGTGATTAGGATGCTTTGAGCAAGAGCATGAGGAAAGAGATGAAGTTCCCCCAAAAATGAATCATTTTGTGAATCTGGTGGATGAAGCTCGGTCTTCTCCTTCTTCTCTATGTGCAGAAATTTCCTCAAGGAAAAGGCTCGGATACCAATTGATCTGATTGGAGGGTGCACTCAGCAAGGGAAAGTCAATTTAATAGAGGGTGCATCAGTTTTGTGGAGGGCGTTTTCAATACCAACAACTTCACTAAAAGAGAGAGATGTGCCTTCATTTTTCCAATTCGCATTACTCCCAAAAACTCCCCCCCAAAAAACTAAATGAACGGGAGAATAGATGAGGGTGCACGGGTTTAACCAATGTGCATTGCCTTCACAAAAACTCCCATGCAACACTCAAATCATGATCACAAGAGAGGGCACTCCAGTTCCTATGGTGCGCAGCGATCTCAAACACTCACACAACAGAAAATTATTACATGCAGAAAAAGAGAGACGAGAAGATTCAAAAGAAATTCATCAAATGTATTAGAGAAAAATGTCCCCTTTAATAACGCAGGGCAACTTCTTACAAAATTTATTGTTTCTTTTATTTTTTGTGACTCTCTGTGCGTTCAGACTGGTGAGAGAAGTTTCCCACAACAAAGAACTGACACAAACTGACTAACCATTTATTTATACATATCCTTGCTTACTATATTGGCAAATGATTTACTACAAATATATAAACTGACTATCACTTACACAGATCATAAATTAACATAGTACATTCTTTTAGAACACATTTCTTCTCGGACTGTTGAGATCAGATTACAAAGAAGTTTCTACTAGTTGGCCAAGGAAGGGGGACACCCTTCCTAGTGGCCCATCAATACTGCCATATGTTGCATGCTTTATTTTGTAAATCCATTTTGATCTTACAATTGATTTCTCTCATGGTATTGGAACCACATCCCAAACATCATTATTCAAAATGGATTGGTACTCTTCAATCATGGAATCCTCCCATTCCTTCTTTTCTGCATCCTCTTCATAACATGTAGGATCTGCATCAATAATATCACTAAGGAGTGCCACATAACTAGAATATGGTTTTGGATTCTTTAATTCTATGTACATTCCTTCTGGAGCACCGTATTTTTCTGCATCATGTATAATCTCATAGGCCCAAGCTGGCCTCTTCTTTCTTCTGGGTGGATATGTGGGTCTGTGTGTCTCTTCCATGTCATGATCTACTATATCATGTTCTTCTGGTACAATATCATTTCTCTTGTCTGCAACTCTTGGAGCTACAGGTTCTTCATCATGGTCTTCGTGTACGACACTTCCTTGAATTGTTGAATGTTGCATCCTCATCGAAGATAACATCTATTAGAAAAATAGGATCACGGAGCAATAAAATAAAAAAAAATGTGGAAATAAAACACAGAATATACACAATACAATAGAGACACATATATATGTGGTTCACCTAGTGTGGGGTACATCCACCAAATAAATTGCCAAGTCCTTTCTTTATTATTATCCAACAAATGAAGCAATACAACCTACAACACACCCATTGTAACTTCCTCTTCTTTCTCTCACGGTCTCCTCGCTCAAAATACAATACCAGCCATGATACATAGCCACAATACATTTCCCTCATAAAATAGGGTTTCCTTCTAGGGCAAAAAACCCTAACATAACTTCTACCTTAATATATGTGACCTTATAATGAACAGTCTAGTTTTACTATGAAAT
>ML831976.1:10372-25729 GCA_009831015.1 Picea engelmannii | reverse complement strand
TGCCAATTGCTGATGATTAAGGGACCCTAGACATGTATTCTATTTCCTCTTGTGTCTTGGGACACATTTCCTTAGTTAATTTGAAATGGTTGGCCAAAGGTGTACTAACTAGTTTTCCATTCTGCATTCTAAACCTCTCCAATACCTTCTCTATGTACTCACCTTGAGACAATGTCAATTTGTGATTTTTCCTGTCTCTTGTTATTCTCATACCAAGGATTTACTTTGCAACACCCAAATCCTTCATAAAAAATGAGTTATCTAATTTCTTCTTGAGAACATTTATATCCTACATATTAGACCTTGCAACAAGCATGCCATCTACACAAAATAGAAAGATAATATAGCTTCCATTTTCTAGCCTTTTAAAATAAACACAATTATCAGAATGTCATATACTATAACCTTGTTCTGTCATAAACTTGTGAAACTTCAAATACCATTGTCTTGGAGCTTGCTTTAGGCCATACAAGATCTTCTTCAACCGGTATTCTGAATTCTCCTTCCCTTTGACCTCATACCCTTGTGGATGCTGCATATAAATCTCTTCCTCCAAAGCCCCATGGAGAAAAGTTGTTTTTACATCTAATTGTTGAAGATGTAAACCTTACATTGCCACAAGACTTAAAATAGTCCTAATTGAAGTCATTTTAACAACAGGAGAAAATATTTCATCAAAATATATACCTTTCCTTTGTGCAAACCCCTTTACAACAAGTCTAGCCTTGTACAGATTTTTGCCTTCATCTTCTTCCTTCAACTTGTAAACCCATTTATTATGTAATATTTTTTTTCCTACAGAAAACATAACCAAATCCTAAGTCTGTTTATTTACCAGGGAATCCATTTCCTCTTTCATTCCTTGCTCCCACTTCTTTTGGATGTCTACCTACATTGCCTCTTCATAACATTCTAGTTCACCAGAATCAATCAACAATAAATAATACAATGAAGGAGAGTATCATTCAGGGGGTCTACTTAACCAGGTATATCTTCTAACAACACTTGCAGGAGTTTGAGGTACCTGTTTCTCCTGTTGTTGTACATTTTGATTTTTTGTTTCCTTTGGAATTTATTTTCCAGTAATCTCATCAAGCACTATGTATTCTAGTTTTTCTTTTTCTTGCATCTTTCCCTGCAACTAATCTTTGTACATGAACTTGTCATTGAATATGAAATATCTACTCCTAATGATTTTTTTATTTTCATAATCCCATAAGTGATAACCAAAATCATTAACACCGTATCCAATAAACGTAGACTTCTTGAATTTTTCCTCAAGTTTTGTTCTATTTTCTTTGTCAATATGGACAAATGCTTCACAACTGAAAGTCTTCAAAAAGGAATAGTTTACCTTTTTACTTGTCCCTGCCTCCTTTGGAATTCCACCATCCAAAGAGCTTGAAGTTAATCTATTTATTAAGTAAACAACATTATATACAACATCTACCCAGAACTATAAGGGAAAACCAACATGCAATATCATACTCCTTGCATGCTCCATGATTGACCTACTCATCCTTTATGACACACCATTTTTTTATGGTGTTCCTAGAGTTGTTTTCTCTCTACGAATCCCATGGTATGAATAGTAATCATCAAACTCCTTGCTGCAATATTCACGTCCATTGTCTGATCTGAGACACTTCAACCTTTTTCCTATCTCATTCTGAACCAAAGCTTTCCATTTCTTAAAAGTATCAAAAACATCATTTTTTTGTCGAATGCAATAAACCCAAGTTTTTCTAGTTGCATCATCAATAAAAGTAACATAATAACAAGAGCCAGCAAGAGATGATACCTTAGTTGGTCCCCATACATCTGTATGCACAAGCTCTAACCTTTCACTCTTATTTTCTTTTCTAACTCTAAGAAATATGACTCTCTTATTTTTTCCATAAACACAATGCTCACAAAAATCCAAATCAATTTGTTTAAGATCTAGTAACAATTTTTTTTTTGAAGTATCTGCATCCCCTTCTCACTCATGTGTCCAATCCTATGATGCCACAGTGTTGTATCCACTCATGTATAAGATAAATAGATAGAAGAGTCAATATTACTAGTACTTAAATACAATGTACCTACCTTCTCTCCTTTTGCTATCACCAATGATCCTTTGGTGACCTTCCGCACCTTATCTTTAAATATGGATATACAACCTTCACTTGCCAACTGCCCTGCCCTATTGAAATTAGATTTTTCCTTAGATTTGGAACATGTCTTACCTATTTCAACAAACAATTGTTTCCGTTTCTTTGTTTTATTTTTAACTTTCCCATTCCAACAATTTTGCATGGTGCATCATCACCCAAATAAACATGTCCAAAATCACCTTGAACATAATCTAGAAAATGTTTCCTATGGGGTGTGGCATGAAATGAAGCCCCTAAATCTACTACCCAAGACTTAGAAATATTATCTACAGAAAGAATCAAAGCATCTTGTAACACATCACCAATTACATTTGCTTCCTGATTTTTATCCCACTTTCCATCTCTTTGTTTCTTTGGAGCTATGCAGTCTTTCTTGAGATGTCATTTCTTCCCACAATTCCATCACTCTATCTTTCCAAATATGGATTTGGACTTGCCCTTCCTAGAATTCCTACGATTCCCTGAGCCCTTTCCTCTATCCTTTTGTTTTCCCCCGATCTCCATGTTTAACGCATTACTTGATGTCTCACTTGTGATTTTCCGTTGCATTTCCTCACTAAGGATATGACCAACATCATCAAATTTTAAAGTGTTTGAACCAGAGATAGAGTTACTTACAGGCATGACCAAGGTGTTCCAACTTTTTGGAAATGAGCATAGGATTAGAAGAGCCTTGACCTCATCATCAAAGTCCACTTTTACAGAACTTAGTTGATTAGTAACCGTATTAAATTCATTTAAATGATCTAGAACAGACCCACCTTTTGACATCTTCATATTAAATAATCTCTTCATTAGAAATACCTTATTGGATGTCGAGGGTTTTTTATATAGTTTATCCAATGCGTCCATCAACTCCTTCATTATCTTTTCTTTCAAAATATTGAAAGCCATCGACGTTTCCAGGCCCAACCGTATCGTTCCTAGTGCCTTTTTGTTAAGAACCTCCCATTCTTCGTCCTTCATGGCCTTTGAATTCTTTGGTATTCCACCCAATGGTAGGAATATAACTTTCTGATATAAATAATATTCCATCTGCACATTCCATAACTGGTAGTTTTGGTCGTTAAATTTCTCGACCCTAAACTTTCCATCTTATGCCATTTCTCCCACTCGAACCAGAAACCCTCTTTTCTTGCGAGTTACCTTTCGCTCTGACACCAATTGTTAGAAAAACAAGATTGCAAAGAAATAAAATAAAACAAATGTGGAAATAAAACAAATAAGATACACAATACAATAGAGACACAAATATATGTGGTTCACCCAGTGTGGGCTATGTCCACTAGAGAAATTTCCAGGTCCTTCCTTTATTATTATTCAACAAAAGAAGGGATACAACCTACAACACACCCACTGTAACTTCCTCTTCTTTCTCTCATAATCTCCTAGCTTAGAATACAATATTAGCCATGATACATATCCACAATAGATTTCCCTCATAAAATAGGGTTTCCTTCTAGGGAAAAAAACCATAACATAACTTCTACTGTCATATCTATGACCTTATAATGAATGGTCTAGATTTACTATGAAATTACAATATACATTTACAAGGTAATTTTTCCTTTAGGGGCTTCGCCCTCAGACCCCATAAGAGGGGTAACCCCCACCCCCTTGCACTCCCTCACATGGAGGAGTGTACATTCTTCGAGGATGTAAAGTCTTCATGGGGTATAAACACGGTTGAAAACAAAGACCTCTGAATCAGGAAGATAATCAGGCTCCACAACCAAAAACATCTCTGCTGATCTCAACCTGGTTATCACTAGGGATGTAGACTATGTATGCCTTCGATGTTTCACTGTAACCAAAAAATATTCCCTTCTTTCTTAAAAGGTCCAATTTGGATATTTTTTACTGGGGAACATGTATATATGTTGGACAACTAAATATTCTCAGGTGGTTGACTTCTATCTTCTCTCCTGTGAACATTTCTTCTAGGGTCTTACTCCCAAGAACACGATGGTGTTTTTTATTCTTCACATACACTGCATTCCTTGTTTATTCTACCCGTAGATTTTTTGGTAAGTTATGATCATGAAGCATGGCCTTCACTGCTTCCATTATGGTTCAGTTCTTTCTTTCTACCACACCATTTTGCTAAGGATTGTACAGAGTAGAAATATCCCTCTTAATCCCAACTTTCCCACATAATTCCTTGAATTCATCTGATGTGAATCTCTACCATTGTTCGACCTCAAGACTTTAATCTTCTTTTCAAAAACATTTCTACGAGGGTATTGAATTCCTTAAATTTTCTAAACACTTCACCTTTTGAATTCAAGAAATAAATCCAATCTTTGCATGAAAAATCATCATTGAAGGAGACATAATATACATACCCATTAGATGAAGAGGTGAACATAGGTCCACATACGTATGAGTGTACAATTTCCAATATGCCTTTGGCCTTGCTTTTACTAATTGGAAATGGGCTCTTCACACTCTTTCCTTTCGCACATCCCTTGCATACACCCTCATGGTTCACCTATATCTCTAGTAGTCATGTCACCATCTTTCTCATGATCGATAATGCCTTATAGTGTAGATGAGAAAGTATTTTGTGCCATAACTCACATGGGTTTATGGTATTGTGAACCAGGGTTGTCTCTAAGTGTCATTTCAATTTGTATAAACCTCCCTCTTGGAAACCAATCACAATTGCATCATTGAAATATTTTCCTTTTGGCCAAATGAGAACTTCTCCATCGACAAATGAAATTCTGAAACCCTTCTCTTCTAGAGATGAAACATAAAGGAGATTCTTCCTTAACCTAGGTACAAGTAAACCATCTTTTATCTTCATCAAATTTCTAGAATCTAACTTGAAGGAAGCTTCTCCTATGCCTTTGATAGGATACTAATAATCATCTCCAAGCTTCACCTTATGAGGTGATTCCTTCTTGATCAAGTTTGACAGAGAGTATTAGTATCATGTCATGTGCTTGGAAGCACCATTATCAATGATCCAAGTGTCACTTACATGAGTGATGGTTCTTGTAAGAGATGAAATTAAAAGATATGGAAATACATTCTCTTCTAGAATGTATTTCCATGCTTGGAGATCATTGAATCCTTTAATTTTTCCATCAAGCCTGAAACTGGTATTCATCCTGCCTGGAACAAGTAAAAAACAAATAAATTTTCAAGATATGGATCTATACCTTACCAAATATTTTTACTGAACCAAGACAAATTTATGTCATGGGAACTGTAGCAACTAGAACCAGACGTCTAGATCTAAGGTTTATGAGGAAACCCTAATTTTTCAAATTTTGAATTTTTGAATTCTGGTCGAGGAAAGTGATGTGCCTTGCCTAGGTGAGTTCCTAGGCAATCTTAGATTTACCAACATCCTCCAAAAAAGTGCTAAAACGTCACTAATAGGTTTTATGCAGAAACCCTAATTCTGCAGTAGCTGGAAAACTGAAAACTAGATCTCGGAGAAGGTGCATTGAGGCTAGGAACACATTCATAAACTATGAATTGGTCTCTTTCAGGCCTGCTTTGAAACCATGTTGAAAATTTACTTATACAAATAACAGTTACAATTCATCTTTTCTTATTATGATTATTTAACACATTAACTGCATATACAAGATCACTGAAAGAGAGACAATCATAGAAACAATATAGACACAAGGATTATCCTGGGAAACCCTATAGGGGAAGAAAACCCAACAAGTTATTCTAAATAGATTCTTCAACCAAGAACAATGCCAAGACAAAAAACATATAGTCCTTTGTTGCATCTCCCTCTCTCTCCAAAACTTGCGCACCTTTTCTCTCTCTTGTGCTTGAGTGATGAGTGATTAAATAAGAAATCTAGCCCCTCTATTTATACACAAATGACTTTCCCTTTTAACTATTAGGGTCGACTTGACAATTTTCACTTAATTACATTTTACATTGGCCACAATAGGGGTCGACTTGACATTTTGACTTTATTTTACAATAACGGCCACAATGGGGACGAATTTACAAATACAACATAATAATATTCTTTTAGGGATTTTTCATGATAAAATACAATAAGATAATATCTTCCACAACTACACATTCTTCAACATATTTGAGGACATAAAATGAAGGTTGGGGAACTAGAAAAAGATTAAATTTTGTTAACCATGCTTTCTCTTTCAAGGTTAGCATGGGCAAGTCCTCCTGTCTGAGTCGTTTGGAATTCAGGGATTCATACAAGTGAGTCATGGCCCTTGTAGCAACAATAAGGGGGAGGGTTATTTTTTTTTGAAAGACAATGCGATTCCTGGCCAGTGAGAGTTGCTAAAGAACATATTTAGGAAGGGATTTCCATATCCTTTTAATAATTATTTTTCCTTGAAAATAACCCTGGTAGTATTGCTCCCATTTTCCTAGAAGGGGTTTGAAGTTAGTTGGCCACCTGATTTTTTAGTAGAGTCCATGATAGACTGAGTACCAAACCTGCTTTGAGAAGTTACACTCCTAGAAGATATGTTTAGTCGTTTCACAATTTCTTTCACATAGTGTGCACCAAAAGGGATCGAGAAACCCTCTCTTCTCTAAGTTTTCTCCAGTCAGAATATTCCCATGAGCAAGATTCCAACAGAAGATGTTGATTTTTGGAAGATCATTTAGATTCTAATTGTTTCACCACTAGTTATTTCTTTCAGGAAGGTTAGTTTGGAGAAGCAAGGCTTGATATCCCACTTTCACAATATAACCATTAGTGCCCCAACCTCGACTATCTTGTGTTCTACAATGTACTGGGGTTGCTCCCTGCATGTATTTCATAAGAGGTAGAACTTGATTTTGAAGCTAAGGAGGGACATCCCCAAATTTCCAATTCTTCCAAGTTCCATCATCATTCCAATCAGAAATGTCGAAAAGAGTTGATTTCTAATGGGAATCCAACCAATCCTTAAGGTCTTCATAGTGCTCATTATGTTCTAGAGGATTTGGGTTTAGGATCTTGTCCTTCCAAAGATTGATAGATTTTCCATTTCCTGGGATCCAATACAGGTCCATTTGCAAAAAATGAATTGAATTCCTAAGCAATTTCCAAATAGGGGAACCGGGGGTTCTTGGAGGGATTAAATCCATACTTCACTTTTTGTTTCCCAAACTGTACTTTTTTACTATTGTTGTTTTACACCATTCTTCCCCTCTTGTGACAATTCGCCAAAGTATTTTTGAACCCAAGGCTATATTTACTAATTCTGGATTACAAACTCCGAGCCCCCCATGATCCTTGGGGGATTTCACGATATCCCATCTAACTAGATGGTATTTTTTGTGTTTGATTTTCCACCGTTCCAAAGAAGCTTTATTATGAGCTATGATAGATTCTTTTTAGTTACCATGGGCTCTAGAAGATAAGAGAATTGAAATAAAGGAACGGAGGTTACAATT
Source organism: Picea engelmannii (assembly GCA_009831015.1). NCBI lineage: Eukaryota > Viridiplantae > Streptophyta > Pinopsida > Pinales > Pinaceae > Picea > Picea engelmannii. The sequence goes on along the minus strand of ML831976.1, from coordinate 18,179 downwards.
GATCTAATTAGAACCAAGTGCCCTACTAGAATTAACCAAATCGCTCCCTAGGATTCCATATTTTCTTTGATTTTTTGAGTTATGATTTTCAAGTAGTCCCCTGGGATGGATTTTAAGAATACTGTCATCCCCAAGTATTTAAAGAGCTTCCAATCTTTAGAGATGGGAAAAGAGAGAATTTGGGTGAGGTCCCTAAGACATTTGACATCTATATTCCAGGCATAGATTTGACTTTTGTTCTTATTTATGAGGCCTCTAGAGTGTCAGTGTTTCATGGAAACCTGTACACGAGATCTAGCTAAAGCATACACAAACAAAGATTATCAAGAAAAGGAAGAGAGATACACAATGAAGAATGAGAATCAATGTATATTATGATCTTGTCAATGAGTGAGTGATATTCACTGATATAGGCAATGAAATCCTATAATTAGGAATGCATGCATAATAGTGATGGTCTAGGATTAGAAAGTCTAAAATCAAACTAGTCAGTTAACTCCCATTGAACTAGTGTTACTGCCACTGAAATAGTGTGTCAAAAATAGAAATTTCTCCAACACCCCCCCTGAACATCACTATGGAGTAAAAAATGAGTCCTGACTACTAGGCCATATTAGGTACTCATGTATAATGAAACTAATGAACATTGAATAAAAGTGAGGAAAGAGGGAAAACCACGTGGGAACAAAACGCCCCCTCAAAAGACAATGTATCAAAAGAAGAATAGGTAGTTTCTAGGCAATTGTGCTCTTCACTGCAAGATGATCCCGAAAATTCTGAAACTTCTACTCAGTGAATGTCATGGTGAATATGTTAGCAGTCTGTTCAGAGGAAGGACAAAATTGCAAATCAATGATCCTGTCATGTACTAAATATATGATGAAATGCATGTGGACTTAAATGTGTTTGGTTTGTTGTCGTTGTACTGGATCTCTGCAAAATCTCAGTGTACTCTGATTGTCACACCATATGATAGTCAGATAGTGAAACTGGATACCAAGCTCGGTAATGAATTGTTGAGGCCAAAGTGTTTGAATGACACAATTGACTACTCCACTCGACCTCTACAGAAGATAAAGAAATGGTTGATTTCTTCTTACTTTACCAACAAATTGGGCCTGATCCCAAATTGAGAGTGTACCCAGATGCAGACTTTCGATCTATGCTATCACCAACCCAATCTGAATCTATGAAGCCTATGAGATCTAATGAAAAACTAGATTCATAGTGAATCCCATAACTCATGGTGCCCTGAACATATCTGAGGATGTGCTTGAAAACCTTCCAGTGCAGATCATGGGGTTCCTCCATGTATCTGGAAACTTCTCCTAACACATATGACATATCTAGATGGGTGTGGGTGAGATACAAAAGACTCCCCATGATCTGGATTATTTTCGGCACGAAATGAGATCGGAGATATAATAAAGAAATGCATAGAGATATCATAGATATTCAATAATATAACATAAATGTATTAGAGATGAAACCATAAACACATATATATAGTAATACACGATTTGTATTAATGAAAAAAATGTATAGAGACTGTAAAAATACAGAGTGAAAGACTCGCTAGAATGGTGGCAACTTATCTCTGAGAAGAGATGTGACGGCTACTCGCATTCGCAAGAAGATGATTACAATGAGGCTCCGAAGGAATTTTTACAATAACCAGGACTGCCAAAAACTCTAGACATCCAAAAACCTAACCCTAGGAGATGAAACGCCAAAATTCATGTGGGTTCCGTTTGGGTAAGTGAGTACACCAACTTCCTGGGGTCGTAACTTTTGCATATGATCTCCATTTTAGGCATGTGATAGCCCGTTGGAAGGGTATCGTCGAGGAGATTCATTTTTTGGGTTTAATAATTCCTTTGTCTATCATTGAGAACCTCGATCTCTAAAAAAATTCCTTTGGGCCCCCAAAATGGCCCTGGAAGTTAAAACTTGCTAAAAATAGTAAATTGCCAAAATTGCCAGAAAATTGTTTTGAGCCATTTGGAAAAGGTGGGTGGCCACCGATATCCACTTAGATCACCCCACCAACTATCGATAAAAAGTGTTGTCCGCTAATGGTGTATCCCCTCCATCCTCAAGTATGATCCCAGATAAGAAGGGTGTAGCTGTAGACTTACATTCTTTCATGTGGAATCTATCTAGAATATCCCTCACATACTTATCCTGAGAAAGTTTGATGCCGAAAGTATACTGATTTATATCAAGACCAAGAAAGAAGTGTAGTGGACCCATGTCCATCATAGACAACCTGTCATGCAATATATCTTTGACCAAAGCAATGGCTAAAGCAGAGCTTCCAGTGATCAAAAGATCATCAACATAGAGTATTAATATCATCACAGAGTCAGTAGTCCTCAACATGTAAACATTGGAATTAGATTTACATCTAACAAAATCATGTGAAAGAAAGTAAGAATCCATCTTTTCATACCATGTTGTAGGTGCCTGCTTGAGGCCATAGAGAGACTTCTTCAGTATTCATACTAAAGATGAGTTCTGAATGAACCCCTATGGATGCTCCATGTATATCTCCTCTGAAAGGTCACCATGAAGAAAATCATTATTCACATCCATCTGGTGAACTTCCCATCCTTTGGCTACTGCAATGGCTAGAGCCAAGAGAATGTAGTCCATCTTTGCTACAGGAGAAAATGTCTCATCATAATCTATCCCATGAATCTGCTGAAATGCTTTTGCAACTAATATGGCCTTGTACCTAATCACCTGACCATATGCTGCTCTCTTGGTCCTATAGACCCATTTGAATCTGACAAGTTTCCTCCCTAGTTGAAGTGGAACCAGATCACAGGTTTGATTCTCTAGGAGAGAGTCATGCTCATCTTGCATGGATGCTTCCCATAGTGGATTTCCAACAACCTCACTGTAGGTATGTGGATCAGAAGATTGAACCATATAACAATGCATGGGAATCACTGGTTCAGAAGCTGAAAGTACATGAGAAGGATCCACATGATGAGATCGAGTCCTCCTCGAATCCAGTGGATCCCCTAAAAGGTTTCCTACTGCCTGAAGTGTGGACTATTCCCACTTGGGAATTTTATGAAGCTCCAATGTTGTCTCCTCATTTGGTTGTACTACCTTCTCATCTGCATGTACAAAATCCTCTAAATCTATGTCTGAAGATGTATCATCTAAGTGTGTGGAATCATCATCTCTAATGTCTAGAACTGATGGAAACACAAGAGTCTCTGCATGTTGCACTGGAGGTGCATGCAAAGGACTCTCCTCAAACTGAACAGTGTGCTCAATGATGAGCTGATCTGTAGAGGGATCACTCAATCTGTACCCATTCAGATCATATGGATATCCCACAAAGATGCAAGGTGTGCTCTGTGGATCTAAGGCTTTCCTATTTTCAGAATGAATATGGGCCCGTGCTCTAGATCCAAAGATGAGGAAGTGTGTGACATCTGGTTTGTCACCTATCCAAAAGGTGTCCTATCCTCAACAAATCTGTGAGGTGATCTGTTATGTATGTAAGTATCAAATTTAAGTGCCTCAACCCAAATATCAGAAGGAAGTGATCTTGTATGCAACATGCAACTGTTCATCTCCTTGAGAGACTCGTTCTTCCTTTCAACAACTCCATTTTGTTGTAGAGTGTATGAAACTGTGTGCTGCAACTGGATACCAACTTCACGACAAAGATTCTTAACATATTTGTTGATATACTCCCCCCCATTGTCTATACAGAGGATCTTGATTTTATTCCCAGTTTGTGTCTCTACTAGAGATTTGAAGTCTTTGAGATGCTCAAAAACTTCAGACTTTTGTTTGAGAAAATAAACCCAAGTATAGCGTGAGTAATCTTCAAGAAATGTAAGAGCATACCTTGCTTTGTTGATGGACGGATGTGGAAATGGACCCATGAGATCACTGTGAACAAGTTCCAAGGGAGAAAAGGCTCTCCTTGCCTTAGCCTTTTCAAATTTCTCTTCAGGATGCTTGACAAAAATACATCCTTCACAAACCCCTTCAGAAAATTGAATTTTTGGCAAGCCTTTGACCATTCCTTTCTTGGAAAGTCACTGCATGTACCTAAAGTTTAAATGACCAAATATATCATGCCATACTCTACTACTATCATTAGCATGTGTAAGTAGAAAAGAGGACTCATAGTCAATAAACTTAGTGAATTTATATAACCGTGATTGTGATCTACCTCACCAACTGCAATAATGGAACTGTCATGCATGCCAAGTACATAAAATGAATCTGATGTAAATTCAACCCTTTTTCCTATTTGAGTGATCTGATAATCTGAGAGCATATTTATAAAAATATTTGGAACATGTAAGACATTCTCAAAACTTCCATTAGGGAGTTCTACTCTTCCCTCTCCTACAACTGTTATTGGAGTATCATCCCCCATGATAATAAGAGGTCCAGAGCATGAACTCAAAGAAGTAAAAACTTCCTCTTTGGTTTCCATATGACGTGATGCACCATAATTATAATCCATGAATCAGATGAGGATTTAATTGCAACCAAAGCATGATTATTACCTTTCTTAGGTGCATGGTTTTCTTCCTTCTTCTTTTTGGATCCTTCAGGAATGAAGTCTCCAAGGTTATTCTTCTGAAGTACCTATGTCATAAGATCATTCTGCTTCTTCATGCATGTTGATTATTCATGATTCAGTTTATTGTAATATGTGTATTGCTATCCCTTATTCTTCTTCCCTTTGGAATTTGAAGAATCTTTGGAACCTAAAGAATCCTTGAAGGGTTTAGAATATCCCTCCTTTGATTCTGGATGTAATAGCTCCTTTTATTTCTGCTTCGATTTCTGATTGGATGACCCTTTTCCATCATTCATGGTGAGTGCATGTGCTTTGGAATATTTCATGAGGCTCATCTGTATGAGTTTTGTCTTCTCTTGCATGAGAGACTCAATGAACTGAGCCATTGTAGGAATTTTCCAATTTGCACCCAAAAGACATCCACCAGAATAGAAATTGGAGACATGTACAACATATTATGGTCCTAGCTTGGCCAATATTGTTAGAATAAGTTGTTTCTCTTGTGTAGACTTGTCAATACCACATTCACCCAAGCTCAATAGAAAATATTTAAATTTAGTAAAAAAATCATGTATATTATCAAAACTTTTAGGGTCTAAGGTATTCAACTCTACCTCAAACATATGACTTCACATCTCATCCTGCTTTCCAAAGAGTCTTTCCAGGGTTGTCCATATCTCATTTGGAGTCTTTCATGCAACAAAATGAAACCATAAATAAGTGGAGATTAACTCAAGAAGTAGTCTTGTGGCCTCATCCTTACGGTTCTCCCATCTGGTCTTCTCAAGCGCTGATGTAGGTTCTGTTTATGTCGTCATGATCAAATTATACACTCTTTTTCTTTTGAGTTGGAATGTGGCCTTCAAATTCCATTCAAAATAGTTTTATGGTGTGAGTATTATCACCAAACTTGATTGAAGAAGTTGGATCACCTCCATCCCTACTATTGATTATGAAAAGATCCTGAAAACCCAGATTGTGGATTCTGAGATATGACTGACGGTGTTATGGCAACTATAGATATGATAAACAAACTATATATCCTAAAATATGATGTGGGTTTTGGAGAATTTTGGTGATCATGAGAATCCCTATGTTATATATCTCTGGTAAAAATTTCATCCCAACTCAGATCGTGGATTTTTAGATATCGCAATTTTACTGCAGGAAACCAATATTTGGAGGGCTGCTGAATCGTCGCACCTTAGAGAAGGATAAAGTGCGATGATGCTAAATTGTCACACCCTAGTGAAGGAGACGGTGCAACGATTGTGAAAAACTGAATCGTCGCACCCCAAATGAATAAAACAGTGGGACGACGTCGCACCTTGGCCGTTTATAGGCTGTGACGATGCTTGGAAAAAGAAATTTTCTCAAGTCTGAGAGCGACTGTCGCACCCTTCGACAGGGATATGCTGCAACGATTCCAATCGTCGCACCTTTTGATAGGGATAGGCTGTGACGATTGTAGAAACTAGGTTTACTGAAGGAATCTTTCACTCTTCTCCGGCTTGTCTGGATTGCTCCAAGCAACTCGACTTTGATACCATGTCAGTGTTTCATGGAAACCTGTACAGGAGATCTAGCTAAAGCATACACAAACAAATCTTATCAAGAAAAGGAAGAGAGATACACAATGAAGAATGATAATCAATGTATATTATGATCTTGTCAATGAGTGAGTGATGTTCACTCATATAGGCAATGCCATCCTATAATTAGGAATGTATGCATAATAGGGATGGTCTAAGATTAGAAAGTCTAAAATAGAACTAGTCAGTTAATTCCCACTGAACTAGTGTTACTGCCATTGAACTAGTGTGTCGAAAATATAAATTTATCCAACATAGAGATATGGGTGAATTGATCCAAAACCATTTTTTATCATCTTGCAATTATTCTTGAGGCCCCTCCTAGTAGTAGAGTGTCATCTACAAACTGCGAGTGATTTAATCTCTTGACCGTCTTGGCTATTCAGAGTCTAGGTATTGTTCCATTAGTGTGTTCCCATTCTAGTCGTCGATTCAAAGGTTTTGACATGAGCATATATAGAAGAGGTGACAAGGGACAACCATGTATTATTCCTCTTGTGGCTTTAAAGAAGTGGGTTGGTCACCCATTGATTAGAGGAGCGATCCAAGGTTTTTTTTATGAAGGAGTTTATCCAAGAGATAAAGAGATGGTTAAACCCAATTTTTTTAAGACTACCTTGAGGAAGTCATGGTTTACTCTGTCAAAGGCATTTGACATATCTATTTTAATCACCATTCCCTTTTCACCTCCGCTATGGCTTGAGTGTATTGCCTCTTGGACTAAGATTATATTGTCCCAAATTTTTCTTCCTGCTACAAATCCCCCTTGATTGGAAATAATTGAGGAACTAAGTAGCGGCTTCAATCTGTTGGAAATGATCTTGGCCATGATTTTGTAAGAAACATTGCAAAGTGATATGGGTTGAAATATTTCAAAGGAAGAGGATCCTTTCTCTTTTGGAAAAAGAGGCAAGAAGGTCGAGTTAGTAGCTCCACCTAGACGATGAGATCTTTGGAGATATCTGAGCATTCAAATGTAATAAAATTTAATAATGGACCAACATATTTTAAAGAAATGGATGGTGAATCCATCAAGGTATGGTGATTTGTCTGGATTGAATTGGTTGATGGCCTTCATGATTTCCTCTTCCTCCACTTGTTTATTGAGCTCAAGATTATCCTCTTCTAAAACCAATTAAGGAAGGTGAGAGATAAATTTGTTGCTCATATCTACATCCAAGTCCCCTAATTTCATATATAACTGGCTAAGGAACCTGATGGAATGTTGTTTTATTTCTTCAAAGTCTTGAATGGTTTCACCATTTGGTGTCTTTGTTTCCTCTACTTTGTTTTTCCACTGTCTTACCCTGGCTTTCCTGTGGAAGAAGGTTGTGTTCTTGTATTTGAACTATAACCAAAGGATTCTTGATTTTATCCTCCATATTATTTCTTCATCCCTTAAGGATTTTATATAATCTCCATGATCTGCATGCTCCCTTTGAAGGAATTCAAGTTGAACATCCACTGTCTCAACTGCTTCTTGTATGTCTTCTAGTTTTTTTCTTTTTTCCAGGACCTCTATGTGAAGAGGGAAAGAGAAGGTTTTTTCCCAGTTCTTAATAGCCATCTTTGTGAGTTTAAGCTTCTGCTACCAAATGTGCACTGGAGATCCTGCGATCCATTGGCTTCAAGTTCTAGATATTAGGGGGGG
>ML831976.1:0-10258 GCA_009831015.1 Picea engelmannii | reverse complement strand
AGTAGGAATTATATCGTCCATATTTTCACAAAATTGATCGCGAACAATGGATCCCCCTCTTTGTTCTTTCAAGAGCATTGTGATATTGAAGTCTCCTTCTATTATAATATTGTGAAGAGGGTCCCATGTAGCTAGGTTTAAAAGAGAATTCCAACAGTATAATTTTTCCTAGCAATTATTTGGCATGTAGATATTGACTATATGATAGAACACACCTGAAGGGATGCGAGTTAGCTTGACCAAGATCCAATTCAAATCTCGATGTCTCTCTTCCATATGGAACAATTTTGAACTCCAGAATGTGCATATCCCTCCTGAAGAGCCTCTTGCACTTATGGCCATATCTTTACTTTTTATCCATATTTTTTGCATTTCTTGAATAGCTTTAGATTCCCTTACTTTGGTCTCCTGGATCAGAAGGATTGAAGGCCTTTCTATGCGTAATAATTTTCCAAAATATTAATTTTTTCTTTACTTCCCATTACTCTGCAATTCCAGGAGACAACATTCATTATTTACCTAATGATTTGGATCCCCCCCCCTGCCCCCCTTTAGAGGGATGAGAGGATACACCTTTGGTTGAGAAGGGTGGATTTTTGGTTGTTTTTACATCCTTTTGGAGGATATACTCCAAAGTTATTTGGATTCCCAACTACTTTTCTTGATGTACTTTTGTTTCCCTTCGATTGTGATTGGATTTCCTTCCCACCTTCCTTGTTGTGATAGGCTGTGAGATTTCATATTCAAAGTCTACTCCTGAGCCTTTGTGATGTCGATCCTTGACTGTCTTGGGGATATTTGAGAGAGAGGGATCTCCTTTTCCAGGTGTGGAGTTACCTTGCCCTGAAACTTAAAGATTTGTTGGTTCTGGGCCCGATTTAACTATTTCATTAGGTTCATCCTATGATTTTCTTGTTTCCTCTTGGGTTTCTTCTAAATTAACTAGCTCTGCATATTTATTTTGACTAGATTCTCCTTTGTGGGGTGATATTTGGTATCCCCATTTTGTGGGATAACTAAAGAGATCATGTCTCAAGGCCCTTAGGTTGCAGGTATTGAGTGTCAAGAGACCAAATGACCAACAATATCCACTTACACATACAGAAGCCTACTCCGTCACCACATTTGATCCATTTTCAGCGCATCCACCACACCAACTAGCTTCTGGAAGGAAGAAGGGTCTTTCTCCATGCGGTACAAGTCAAGTATTGTGGAAGGTAATCACCCTAATATTTGAGGCATTTGAACATGTTGTATTTGAGCTAATTTTGATTATAGAGTGTTTGCTTGGACATTTTTCCTTTCAACTTGTTTCACCTTGGTGAGTGTCATATATTTCCTAGTAAGTGGCCAACCTTTGGGAAAGGTTTGTAACTGGGGGTCCCTTGAGGGGTTATCGTACCATTCCCAACCATACTTACCACTTTTCGCTCATTAAATTCCCATCATATTGTCCCCTTCTAGGTCCTTTGACTTTAGTGACCCAAGAAGGGCATGTACCTCATTTCATGGGAAGAAGGGGATGAAGGCCTGGAGGGATTTTTGTTGGATAAAAAAATAAATCCCTATATATAGACCTTTCAGATGCTTCGCCCAGGGATCCCTCGAGAAAGAAATGAAATGCTTCTCTGTAAGAAAAGGGGGACCTAAAATATAAATTATAATGAATGCTTAAGGTTTTAGTTGGAGGATAGGAGGTCTCATCACGAGCCAACCTATCATGATCATGGGTATCTAGTGGTATGACATTACTATCATCTGGTCACCAAGCCAGAGTAGTGGCTCTCAGTTACACAACTGAGAGAAAGAGGGTTTCATCACGAGCCAACCTTATCATTTATGAAAGGCATTTGTGAGTGACATTGTCATTATATGGACACCACACTAAGATAATGGCCTTCAACTCATTCCATAAAACATGAAATAAATAAAGAATCGCAAGAATATGGGATTGGAAAAAAATCATTGCAAACAAAGGTGCCATACACCCTCTATAAAGGCACAAATGAATGAGATAATATGAGCCCTTGTATGTCATGAAACTCAACGACCTATGAAGTCTAAAACCCTTCCACCTCATCATTCATTACATGACCTTGGAAAGCCATCCTTGGGAGCATCCACTACTTGAGGGCTTTGGTCTACCCAATAGGACTCCTATGACACCCCTCCCATACTTAAACTTGGTCAATTGTATAGGGTTTTGAGCATTTGTTTAATTTGATGAGGTATTTTTGATGCACATGTTTAGGTGCCTTGCTTATTAGACGTGGTTTACACTTGTCATGATATATTTTACTTGAGATATTTGGAGGGCATACCCTTTTGTTTTGCAAGACCTTGCTTGGTGGCCAGTTTTGGAAGAACAAGCCTAGCTCGGACTTCCATGGGGCTTCAAGCCCGTAGGTTGGATGCCAAGGGCCCACATGCTGGATCATGATGACATGTTTTTGGAGGCCTAGAAGACAACGTGGAAGACATGACCTAGCCCTCACATGCCAAACATTTTGCCTAGGAGAGAAAAAACGTCACTTATGGAGGCTTGACATCACCTAGAGGGCTAGGGTTTGGTGGTGAAGGTATTGTTTGATGACATTTAGCACGTTTTAAAGGAAGGAGGCTTGAAGACCATCAAGAGAGGATTTGGATGAGTGAAAAGTGACCTTTGGAGGCCTAGCCATGCATCTACTACCGCAATGACTTCTTCAAAGTGCCAAAATGTCACCTAAAGGGGTGGCGTCACCTAAAGGGGTGACATCACCTTGTTCTAGGGTTTCTTTCGTGTAAAAGTGAATTTTAAGATAAATTGTTTAATATTATTTTGATGCAAGGGATAATATAAGGGTTGTTGACCCCTTATCTTATCTTTTACCCTTTCTAAGTGGACAAATTATGTGATAGACATTTTGTATAAATAAAGATTATGGAATCTCATTTTTAAACACAACTCTCCCATTTTGAGAGGTTTAGGATTGAAATTTTTGCTACCTTGAAGCATTTTTTCTCTCTTGTGCTATGGTATGGTGTTCTCTTTGGTTATGGACTACACGATGATGATGCGCTAGCTCTTGGAGGTATTTTTCTAGCTATTTGTGGTGGTTTATCTTGGCATGCTATGGTTTATCTTGTGCTATTTGGATTGGTAAGACATTTAGTTGTTGCTATCATTTGTAATTCAAGCTCAAGGTTGATTTTTTCTAAGGATAGGTAGGGAGTATAAGTGCATACACCGCTACTTTAGCTCCGCCATAATTTTAAGCATAGAATTATTGTTTGCAAGGGTTTGCTAAGGAAGTATAAGGACATACACCCCTTAGTTTAAACCATAGCTAGGTTACTTGCTTTGGGGAATAAGAGTATTTATACCCCCAAGTAGGTAGTATATTTAGCTCTTTCTTTTGACCCCATTAACCCATAATTAAAGGCATTACTCATTTCATTAGAAAAATAAAACATCGAATTGGTAAACGTGAAAAGTTGATGTTTTGAAACCGTCTCATTTGGACATTCTTCCTTGAGCCCTAGGTCACCTTGCCTCATTGAGGCATCCTTTTTTGTCCACTAAAACTTGCTTATGTTACAAAAATAATGTACAACCATTAGGGTTGCAAAAATATAACCCTATAACCTTAGATAACTCCTAAACTAACCATAGAAATTGGCTATAACTTTGCACTAATAAACTACTAACCTAGGTGCACTTTTTGGGCTAGTTTGAGGTAATTTTCATTCGCTGAATTTTCTGTTATAAATATTGGTTTGATACATCCATAAGGATGATAAATGTCACTGCATTAATATTTTTATGACATCCTTGCTTTTATGCTAAAGTCTTGCTCTTCCATTCTTGAGTTAAACTATTCTTTACTCACTTGTCTCTTTCTTATTTAACTAGACTTTTAGCACTTATTTTGCAGCTTGTATTATCTTTTATATGCTGATATATATCAGTGATTGTTGCTGCAATTAGGGACATAAATATTAACTTGTTTTTCCACCTAACATACTACATTGTATACTCGGTTTTCATTGTGTCTCGGGCAAGTATTTGTTCTTGGAAGGTCACTCAAAGCATTAGAAACCTCAAGCAACCCTCAAGACTCATTACTAAGTTCCCTTTACCATCTAGAAACTTGACATTTAGGCGCATCCATCCATACATCTCATTTTCCATCTCATTCCCCTCTAGGGTCACTAGGATTCACCCCTTGAGGTGACCACCTCACCTCTTAAGTGACGAGAACACCTACCTAAGGTGACAATGGGTAGGTGCTCTCTAAGTTGTTGCCAATTGGTGGTTGGGTCGGGCTTTTCCCAACATACAACTTGTGCGATAACAAGCTTGAAGTTGGTAAGGGAGGAGGGGAAAAGCTTCTTTCCTAAACTTGACCCGGGTGTTGAGCGTATGCTTTTCCTGTTTCCTTTTTTCTTTTGGGTTGTTTCCATTGATCTTGATTATGTTCCTTCGGTTGATCTAATTTATTTTGTGAACAGTTCTTCACAAAGTTCCCATATTCGTGGCAATCCTTCCACTTGAAAGGCAATTGTTCATAGTCAACTTGTTGTATATATTACCAATTGTCTAGAGTTAAATGAATGGCCTCAGGAAGTACTTTTTCCAGATCCACTTTAACACAAATCCTAGCACACGCTTGCAATCCATCTCGTGGTTTAACTTGATCTATGCATTTCCCAGAGTATTGCCGATGTTTCTAAGTGTTTCATCATTCCAACAGTGGAGATGGAGGAAAGGGAGATGAACCCATACTGACACTGGTGAGGGTATATCATTCTATAGACTAAAATTAGGAGTCCATTTATTCAAATACATTCCCCTTTCTCCCATGAAATATGTGCCACTTCTAAAAATTAGATCTCAATCTTCTTTATTTTCAAACAAGAATGCATAAAAACCCTTACCATAAAATGTTGAGGAAATTTGGCCCTGAATCTTTTTCTTCCAGTTTAATTTCAGACATCGATTCATGGCCCTCGATTCATGGCCCTGGGAGAGGGGCATAGCCCAGTAAATTAACCTATGAGTCTGTTTTCAGCCAAGTGTATCGCAAATAAACGAGATGAGGTTAGATGGACGAGCAACTTTGGAATATCATCTATCTTTTTTACAAATCACGAAGGGGCTTGCTTTGTCGTTTTCTTATAGGATTAGATAAGAGACTGGAATGCCTCGATATCAGGAGGTGGAGGAGGGGAGGGCGGGGGAGAATATCCCCATGCTTAACTCTGACATAGATCGTGAGGATTCATTGCAGATAACCGAAAACCCTAGCTATCACCGTGCTTCCATTAAAAAATTAGAGGACATTTAGTTTTTACTATTAACTAAAGAAATTAAAACAAATGAAAAAACAAAATATGAATCCACAATGAATCGATTCAATTATCAATGTGGCATATGAGCAACTCACAAGGTTTCATATTGAGGATATTGTGGTGAAAAAAGTTATTTTAAATGATCTAGCTTTTCCATAACCTTACGTTTATCTTACTTATATAGTATTGAGGAGAAGGAGAGTATTAATGTTTAATGATCTCAATAATAAGAGTATTAATGTTTAATGTTTAATATGTGAATGTATTAATAAGACTTGTTATATAGTATTGAGGAGAAGGAGAGTATTAATGTTTAATGATCTCAATAATGGGATATGTGAATGTATTAATAAGACTTGTTATATTGAGGATATTGTGGTAAAATAAGTTATTTTAAATGATTTAGCTTTTCTATAACCTTACGTTTATCTTAATTATACAGTATTGAGGAGAAGGAGAGTATTAATGTTTAATGATCTCAATTATGGGATATGTGAGTGTATTAATAAGACTTGTAATCATTTAGGGTTCACATGGATAATGACCAATGGTTTTAAACATTCTATAATTCATTGCAGATTAGTGGAGGAGGTTCGAGGTTCATTTTTTTTAATTTGAAGGACATTTATTTTAACAAGTTTAAAATTGGCTTTTCCAAGAGATCCAATAATTTTATTGAGTTGATGGCCCTTTAATTAACACTTATGTTGGTTGTTGAGTATGGTTCCACAAAACTACAGGTTTTTGGGATTCAATGTCTTTTTATAATAATTAAAGATGAACATTACCCATCACATGTTTCATGATCAACATATATAAGTTAGTGTATTAAGAAAAATGTAGTGGAATGTATAAGTTAAACATAAGAGATATGGTGAAATATAAATAAATTAAAATGGAAAAAGAAATTGATGTTTACCATCTAAATTGAAAAAAGAAGAAGACTTGACCGAAACAAATAAATAAACTAGAATAGATCCATTTTAACCCAAATATCCTAGATATATATGGGTATTGTTTTGATTCCTCTTCATGCTCAATAAATCCAAGGTTAAGATGGATCTAAGCTAACATTTTGTTTAAATTTTCTTTTCATGTCAACATGTTTTTTTTTTTTTTTTTTTNAAAGAATTGGGCATCAATTTTTTTTCCATTTTAGTTTATTAGTATTACACATTTACATTACATTACACATCTCTTCCACCTAGGTTGTAAAACGAACATTGTTTCTCTCGATGAATAACTTACACATATGTGGATCACAAGATATGTGATTAGTAGTCTCCATCTTTATTTATTAAAAGTAGAACATGAATTGCCTACATCATTGGTTGGTATCCATGTGATGTCTAAATAATTGCAAGTATTTATATTATAGTGGCAAATCCCATGATAGGGATGTTGTTCCACATTAATATTATGCTCCTCCTTAATAGTCTCCATTATGAAAGTAGACACCATGAGAGAGATAGACGTTAAAATAACTTTGGTACTTACTTGGTAGATTGCTCATCATATACTTTATGATCGTTGTGTATGTAAGTTATGTAACAAGCATCTCAAGTCAAAAGGACATTTCATTCTCTCATGTTTGACCTATTATGTGATACATGGAAGATTTTAATCCCTATTGAGATATCTCCATAGTTTAAAATTATGGATTTGTTATAAATATCATAGTTGTGTTACAACTTTCATCAAAATCTTACCCAAAATTCTAGAGGAAATTGTTACATACCCCTAAATATAATTCCATGCATGACCTCTAAGCTTATTACCCCATTAGTTAGGTTTTTAAGAAGAAACACATAGATCGTAATGGATTTCAAAGAACCATTAAACATCATATCTCTTCTACAATCCAAATATCAAGTTATGAGTTATATATATATATATATATATATATATATATAGTTTTATTTGTTGACTAGGGAAATCAACAACTAGTCGGGCACGTAGTCACGTGACACGTGGTTGTGTTATCCAACTGCTACCACTATAACCCTATACATTCCAACACAGTCCCTCATGCGACACACAAAGATAATCAAAGATTTCAAACCTGTAACTTCACATAACAGAATACCTTACTATTATACTCCATCACCGATCGTTCAACACCCTAAAGACATGTGTTAATTATAAATTCATTCCAATATATTATTCAATTTTGTTTTACCTCAAATATAATAATCTTTTCTCATAAACCTATATATATATATATATATATATATATATATATATATATATATATATATATATATATATAAACTATTTTCACCTTTCTCCAACTTCTATAACCAAATATTACATTATTATTTCCATATATATATATTAACTATTTTCACCTTTCTCCAACTTCTATAACCAAATATTACATTATTATTTCCATCTTTTTAGAATTATATTAGGGTTCCTTTCTTCTTGAACACCATTAAATGAATTTGAACATTTCTATATATTTCTATATAATTATATTAGAAAACCAAACTCTATGAAATTATTATTGATTGTTAATAGAGTTTTAGTTGGTTTCTATAATTAGAAAACCATTAGAAAACCAAACTCTGTGAAATTATTATTAATTGTTAATAGAGGTTTGGTTGGTTAGTAGATTAGGAATGATATTATTTTTCTTATCAAAATTCAAATTTTCAAATTCCTTTTAATAAGTGTTTTATGCAATTAAATAAATAAATTGTGTTTTTTTTTTCAATTAAATAAATAAGTTGTGTGTTTTTTTTCAATTAAATAAATAAATTATTTAATATAGTCGTCAAATATAAATTTATTATTATATATTAGAAAAACAAACTTTATGAAATTATTACTGATTGTTAATAGAAGTTTGGTTGGTTAGTCGATTAAGAATGATATTATTTTTCTTACCAAAATTCAAATTCTCAAATTCCTTTTAATTGATGATGATGATGATGATGATGATTAACGTCCACTAAGACCTAATTGATCTATCGGACCTTAAGAGGGTAAGTGATTACTTGTGATTCTTTAGAATTTTGTTTCTGTGCTAAAAAAGAATTAAGAGAAGCTTTCCAAGATCACCATACTTTTGTTGAGTTAATAGGTTAGGAAGGTTGGTAGTGTGATCAATATTTTGAAAATGAGATCTAATATGGGTATAGGCTGGACAATCTAAGAGAAAGTTCTTTTCATCTTCAACCTTCTTAGTGTCACAAAGGTGACACACTCTTTCATTCCATGGCGTTTTAGGAATTGACCAATGCCCAGTTTCACTATGGAGCTCGTGAGAATTTGTTCTTATCTTAGCAATGCTTATTTTTTTCTTTACACTTGGAAAAACAGATAGATAATTTTGATCTTCTAGATTAGGGTTGATTACATCTTTATAATACCTTAATTTTCTTTTTTCCTCTAACTCTTTATCACACCACATTGTTTCCTTAAATTTTGATTTGACATTTTTTTTAATAGTATCTTTATTCTGCAAAATGGTTTCTTCCACTATTTCCCAATAGTTTAGCCAAGATTGGGCATCTTTATGCCATCCTTGCTTGAGTCAATGGTGGTTATGACTTGATTTGGAAGCAATTTTAGGTAGCCTCTTGTCTTCCATGTTGTTTAACTTGTTCTTATACATTAGGTATCTAGTCATAGCCATGCTCTTAATAGGGGAGAGGCTAGTTTCTACGAGGAGGATGGGATACAACATATTTCCTTTGATTTTGAGATTATAGGTTATAAAATTCTTTTGTATTTGCTCTATCTTTCTCCAAGATTCACGAGAGATACTACAACCCCATACTTCACATCCATAAAGAATAACAGGTGTAACAAGAGTCTCAAAGAGGAGTTTCTTCTTATCCCAACTCCAAAATTCAGCTGATTTACAATTGTTTTCAAGCCATTAATACATATTCTTTGCAAATAAATAAATAAATTATGTTTTTTTCAATTAAATAAATAAATAATTTAATACAATTAAAATCAAATATAAATTTTAAATAATTTTGAAAAAATAAAAACATCAAATTATAACTAATCAATTAAATTATAACTACTTAATCAAACAATAACTTTCATATTCATATTCATAATATAAGATATATCTACTTCATTATATTATTCCATAAACAATATCACCTACATGTAAAAATTAATTAATTAATATATCCTATTGTTAAACATATAATAGTTTATTTTACTTTGTTATGATTAATTTATTATATCATTAACCAAGTACAAAGTCACAATCACACTTTGGCCTACACTAAATATCTCATATAATCCTCATTCATATTTAGTATTACATTCATAATCAATAAGGTTATTATGGTTCATTAACTCAACCCTCTTCGATGGAAACTCATAATATTTAAATGAGGGTTCATATGTTACAATCATCAAATGTTTAGTTTTTTTTTTATGACATTTTAATCATATTTAAAGTTATTAAATGTAAATAATTTATTTTTTAATTTGATAATATTGTTTTGGTTTTGAGGGTTGGATTAATTGTTATGTGAGATATCGAATAAGAGAATATTAAATAATATTAAGGAAGAGTTTTTAAACTCCTTCTTAGTGAATTAGAAAAACCAATAATATTGTATCAAACAAGATTGTGTCGTATCTAATAAGATATTGTTTATTCAACAAAGTCTAAATATGATGGTTCTTAATATGTAGAATGGTAGGGTCATGGTTATCTTGAATAAAAGAGATAAACTAATTAACATGGACGATTATCTAAAAATAGAAACACTGATAAGAAATTGAGAAAGAATTCTATCAATAAGATTTATAAGGTTATAAGGTTATTAATGAGTCTTGTTTATTCAACAATATCTAACAAGATATTGTTTATTCAACAAAGTCTAAACATGATGGTTCTTAATATGTAGAATGGTAGGGTCATGGTTATCCTGAATAAAAGAGACAATCT
>ML831975.1:32535-65201 GCA_009831015.1 Picea engelmannii | reverse complement strand
CTATTACATAAATGGTGGTCGATGTTGTGTACCTGCAAAACAATGTTAGACAAGCCAAGCCAAGACAATATATGATGAAATAAACCCCAAGACAAGAGAAAAAACAACAAGAAGTCTTGTTGTCCCAAAATTGCAGCATGTAACATTGATATATCAGCAACAACAAAATTATAATAGCTGCAAATCAGACCATCAAAATCAACATATGATGTTGGACAACAAGGCTTGTAATTAGTAAACAATATTCCAATGCTTAAACCAAGATTTTGATGTCAAGATAGTTGTAAAAGAGTGTTGTTAACAATGTTTATGACGGCCCTATGGTTGTAGCAAACTTTTTCTATAGCAACAAATTCTAACCACTAAAATCAACAAGTAAAGTATCCAAACAATAGTCCTTTATTAGTAGATTAATTATCACAACTCACAAGCAAATTTCAGTGGTAGAAAAGTAGAGAAATTGTATGAGAAAGAGTGTTTGTTGCATCCCTAATGGTTGCGGCTTAAGATTTATTACAATAGACTAATTCCTTGACAAAAGAAGATGCCCTTGAAGTAGAAGAGAGCCTAAATCATGTAGAATCCAAATCCAACTTAATCAATTTCAATCCCTCAATTTTCATGTTTATCAATGCAACATATACAATCTCCAATGCAAATATTAGTGCCTTTTTATTGGGAGAATGGTGTCTCTTCCTTGGAAGGAAAACTAACCAAATAGGAACAAGAATTTTTTCTTGAGAGTTAAACCCTTATAAAACCCAATAAATCAACAATTCTTCCAAATCATCTAGCTTGGAATCCAAGACAAACTAGGGTTTAATGATTATCCAGGGGTGTAAACCCACTTACTTCCTAGAGAAAAAAAAACCTAGCCAAACCTTGCTACAAGGGTGTAAACCCTCTTACTTCTTGTAGCAAGCCTTGTATATTTCCAAGAGCAAAGAAAAATAATCTTGATGGAGGTTGCAAACCCTTATACTCTTCCTAGGGTTTGAGATTATTTCCTTGAAATTTAACAAGTAAAACACAAGAAATTGCATAAATTACTCACCAAATCCAAGGGAAAGCATGTAAAAACCCTTACTATTAATGATTATCCAACAATTTTCCAAAGAAAATCATCCAAGAGAAGTCACTATCCTTTAATTCTCTAATAGACAAGTTGTTGCATCCATTATGACAAGAAAAAGAGAGACCAAAATTGTAGTCCAAGAGTATTTTTAGTAGTGATGAGTTATGATCCAAATGAAAATGACTTGTCTCTATTTATAGAGGAAAACCCAAGTCATAATTTGTCCACATTACAATTAAATCCTTAATTGTAGGTCAATACCAAAATTAGAATGCTTAACTAACAAAACGATTTGTTCCTTTTGCTCACATAGGCTACAAAATAGAAAAATAATGGCATGTAATCCCATAAAACTTTTCTCTAAGGTGGCACGTGTGAAGATAAGCCTCCCAAGGCTAGGACATCATGCTTCTAAGGTGCCACGTCATCCCCAAATCAAGCAAAAGTGTGGGGTCTCAAGCCCACAAAAACACCAAGTGTACAAAATACACCAAACGACTTCATGAATGTGTGACATCATACTGCAAGAGAGGAACGTTTGGGCATAGGAAGGTGATGTCATATCTTCTTCATGATTCTGGGCCTCATTCAAGTGTTAGAGGAACCATCCAAGGTGTAGCATTCATCATCCCAGGCCTCCAATGTGTGGGGCACAACACCCATCTAATGGGCTTTCATGCCCCTATGAAGGTCCAAGTGGCTTAGCCCCTTCATGAATGACTTTCACCAGGAAAGTTCCTGCAAATACAAGAAAATACACCCTCCAAGGGTCCACAAATCACATGAATAATTCCAAGTAAGCAACATTTAATAAAATAACCATCCAAACAAGTGAATTAAGTCCCCCTTTTCAAACCAAATAAATGTTCAAAGACCTTGTAAACTTTGCCAAATTTAGGCATGGGAGGGGTGTCATGGTGCCCTATTTGGTAGGTCAATCCCCAAGTCAAGGAATGTTTCCCAAGAAGACCCTATATAGGCCATGTAGTGAGCATGATTTGGATTGGGGGGATTTGTCTTGGGCATGGGGTTCTTGACATATCAAGGGCTCATATTGTCTCATTTATGGGTGCCTTTGTGGAGGGTGCGCTGCATCCCTTCATTTACAATGCAACATTTTTCCAAGACCTTTATTTTCCTTTATTTTTTATGGTTCAAACATTGAGTGTTATGTGTAATGGAAATAAAAAGAGCACTACAATGACACTTGAAGTTAGAACACATTGAGAGCCATGTGCACTGGAAATTAAAGGACAGAGAAAATGCATTCCCCCATCAAGCGAGACACTTTTTATTTATTTTCTTTTAAAATGTCCTTTATTTTTATAGAGAATCGATTTGTGGCTCTCAGGACCTTAGGGGGAGAATCTAGAAGGATCAATTATGGATTTTTATTTTTATAGTGCTAGTTGCAACACCTCTAGGCCTTTATCCCCTTCTTACCATGAAACGAGGTACAAGCCTTTCTTGGGGTCAATGAACCCAAAAAAACAAAAGATGAGGAAACAGAAGGGAAGACGTGTGAAAAGTGGTAAGTATCAATGGGAATGATATGATTACCCTTCAAGGAGACCCCCCAATAGAATCCATTTTCCCAAGGGTGACCAACTTACTAGCATACCATGCCAACCACCAAGGTGAAATTAGGAAAAAAATATAATTTCCAAGAAAACGTTCCATAATCAAGAAAGGACTCTTTACAACATGATAAATTGCTTCAAATATTAAAGTGAAACTTACCACGATATTGGACTTATTACCTCATGAAGCAAGACATGTTTTCTTCTTTAGACCAAGCTAGTGTGGTAGACACTGCTATGTTGTTGAGGATGAATGGTGATGCATGGTGGAGAGGAGGGGCTCTATCTACTCATTGTGGACTATGTCAGTCATTTGGCTCTCAACACTCCATGTCTACTACATGTGAGCCTCAAAACATCATCCTTAGTTACCCCTAGGTTGGGGGGTAACATAGCTATTTCAAGGATCGCATTGACTTCGAAGAAATAAACAAATGCCATCAACATAGTTTGGAAGAAAATTTTTGAAATGGATGTAAAGGCCATTAGGCCTTATAATACCCCTAGTTGAACCCCCATAAAAGAAATGTAAATGTAAACATGATGAATGGATACGGGCCAGATTATGTATTTTGTAATTGTACATTGAGAATAATAATTAAATACATCAGTGTTTGCAAGCAAGGAATGAAAAAACATGGGGGGATATGATTCCACAAGAGAGGAATGAAAGGGGGCTTAGGGGGAGGCTCAAAGGGGGCCAAATTATAATAATGATATTTTATTCCTACGTCAAATACCCTTACTTTATTTTATCTTAAGTCTAGCTTGTTTTATGATATCAACCTTGGGATGAGTTGCCGAGGTAGATATGTGGCTTCTTAGGAAGCCACATGGTACATTATTATCATGAAAATATAGTGCATGTATTTTGGTTATGTAAGGATTATTCTGTCATTTTGTATGGGGGGAATGTGGTCTCAGAGCCTATGTGTGGGTTGATTGATTGCAGGTATGTTGTATTGAAATTATGGGTATTGATTTCCATGAACCCATGAAAGGAATTGTGGCCATGTGCCAAGGAAATAAATGTGATTGAGATAAGTAATTATAGTTGAGAGTCCTTGAAGTTCCTAGCATTGATATTTTCTGGATAGTCTATACTGGAACTTTGGAAGGAAGTGGAATAGCCTGAGGGATTCCATGGCAAAGAAGGGGATTACATTCCTAGGGTTGTGTAGGCTAAAGAGGAAAGATAGTCGGTGTATTAGGATTGATATAAGAATGAACATGTTGTTAATTCTAGGAATGGGCTAAGTGAGAATATTAGAGTTATTCATGGGGAGTTCATCCCTGTGGGATCATAGGCTCAGCTCAGGGGTGGCCTATTGTAGAAATATTATGGTCAATAGAGTTGATGGTTGGGTGGAACATCCTTCGTCTACAACTAGTTGGTGAATTCTTCCCAGGAGATAAGTGTACATGTTGTTATGTGTAATTATGTTGAATAATTATTGTTATGTCCATGTGTATGATCTTGCACTATTATGTTGTATGCATTAATTAAATTAATAGTAGGATAGTGAATAAATATGGTATGAGAGTTATGTAATGTGGATTCCATCCTAGTTAGAGAGCTAGGAATATTACAAAAGGTATCAGAGCAAAAAATTGAGTTGGGGGAAGGAAATTTTAAGTACCCTTCCATCCAAATAGTGTACACGGGTGGTTGGGTATGTTACAAAGTGGTATTAGAGAAAAGGTTGTAGCATTGGGGCTATATGGTCCAGAAACTAGTCTGGACATGAAGAAATTGTAGTTTGCATATTATATGTTTGAAAAAATTTGTGTGGAATTTTTTTGTAAATACTATAATTGAAAAATTCATGGGTCTAGAATTGCCTAGTTCTATTATGCTAGTATGGAAGTATTATAAGGGACGATTGGGGGAAAAATCTCGAAATTGGAAAATTTTCAACTTACAGATTACAGGAAAGGTATTTGACAAAATTCCTCAATGTGCATATCTTTTGGAAAAATGATGAAATTGGGTAAAATCCTCAATTTTGGATGAAATCCAAAGGTTCATGGTTGTAGTGGTGTCAAATTCAATGGAGGAGTGGATGAGTTACAAAGGTCGAGCATTGAAAATCCGTGACAACCATAAATATATATATATATATATATATATATATATATATATATATATGAAAATTTTTATTTTTTGAGAAAAATGACGTGGACTGTACCCAGATGTGGGATTGTACTGGTGACATGGAATGGCAGGGCAACATGGAGGAATTAGGGTGTTTTAAAGTGGAGCTAGGGTGCACAGGTGGCAAGGTCCATAGTGGCGAGTGACTACATCCACAAAAGTGGTTTACGTGGGGTCGAAGTAAGGCGATTTTTTAAATATTCCTTGGGCACTCGTAATTTCCATAGGGGTGATGCATGTCCCCCATGAAAAATCAGGTGGTAATAAGTTATAGGAGCTTGGGGTAAAATTAAACCCCACATAGTTTATCAACCCATAATTGATCTGCATCATAGATCCAAGATTTGCAGGCGGGGACTTGTGCACCGACTAATGTGTATCAAAGTTGGGACCCCCACCCATTACATCAACCTATAACTACGCACCAAGTGAAAGGTTTCATAAAGAGAGGGACCCCATGTCCTATTGAAAACCCATGTCACGCCAAGTGGAAAAACAATAGTCGGGTGTAGGCGAGGACCAAATTAAATTAAAATAAAATATCAAATGACAAAAGAAAAAGGAAAAAGGTAAGGGAGGGTGTAGAGGATGACATGATAGGAAAACGTGACAAGGATGCATCTTCCATGTGGACACCAATTCCACATCATTAGGTGTTTGTAATCCCACGTTGACAAAGATGACACGTCAGTAGGATAAAGGTATAGTTTTTTTAAGTTTGGAGCTATTTTTTTTCCATAATAAGAACAAAAATGCTCAAATTCAAGTGAAATTTTGGGGTAGTTCAGTAGTGTTGAGGGCCACAAAAGTGCCATTAAGGGCCACTGGATAATTCTTCTCCATATTTCTAGAAATTGAAAATTAGTGGTTTTTGAAGAACATGGTGGTACTCCTCGAAAGAGGCCCTGTTGCTAATGAAATTGTTACAGTTAGCCAGGGGAGTAGACATGAGGAAACCCAATGGATAATTTGGCCAAAATCCAAGGGGTTTAGAATGGGGACATAGAAAGAAGACAAAATCCACTATTCCAAGAGACTTTTGGGGGATTTTTGGGATTTTTAGAGGAGGAAAAGGGACCCCAGATCACAAATATGGATTTTTTTTAAGTTCAAAATTTTACCTCTTCAAGACAACTTTGTCTTACTAAATATTTCCCATTTTTTCTTTGTTTGGGAGATAGTGGTTTCCACGAAACATTCAGAGTTTGTTGAAATTGTAAGAAGGTAAAAGTTGACAATTCCACATGGATGTATAATTTGACTAGAAAGAGAGAATGCAAATAGAACATTCATTGTAATTTGTAAATGCAATCAAATTATAGAAGAATAAATAGGAAAAGACTTGATTATGCTAGTTGATAATATATGAAGCAAATAAATGGTGACATGTAGAAAGAGCCACGTGAGCTCTGGGGTATTAGATCTAAACGTTATATGCTACAAGAGAATATTTAGCAAGCATATGGAAGATACCTACATGAAGAGAAGGTATGTGATGATCATGACTATTGAAACCGGTTATTGTGTACAACCAAGTAACAATGATAGGAGTAAGGAGCCTAGAACAAGTTAGTGGGTGAAGAATGCTATCAGTTTGCATAGGAAAATAAGGTAAGTTTCATTAACCCCTGAATACAGTGAAAAGAAACTAAGTGATAATGATTGTTGCAATGCATGATGGAAATATAATAATGATGGAGGTGGGGTAGAGGAAAATCTACCAAGGAAAAAGAGAACAATGATCTCACGAGGTGGTATGTGGCTCATGGGATGAGTGAGTCATCTATGTGGGAAAGTCTATGAATACTTGGAAGAGTTTCAAGTTAGGAACCAACAACTTATGTCTCGAGAATTTATAGTAGTACATCCACCTATGATATCAAAGTGCACATTGGAAGCATGATACAAAGTGTAAAGAATTCAGTGGATGAAATAATGAAGGTTCATTCACTCTAAAGGTGCCAATGGAGGAATAATGCATTCCAGTGTGTGCAGATGGATCTTGAAGGATAGAATTAGACTTCATATAGAATTACTCAATGAAGTGAAGAGTAGTCTCGAAATTGAGCAAAGCCAATGGACAACTAGATACAATGGCAAAGGATGCTATAATGTGAATGCTCAAGCTAGCTAGAAGATGTTATATCACTAAGGAAATAATTATAGCACTAAATGAGCATGGTTGATGAGGAAGGAAGGTAGGGAATGTTGGGTGGATTTCAAGTGTATAAATGGATAGAAAATCAAGTAAGAATATAATAAAAGTAGTGATTGCCTAAATGGAAATATTAAGAAGACATATGAGAAGGTAAAAATATATATGCTTGATATTGTTTTCAAAAGAGATTAAATATGAAGGAGACCATATGAATATGGAGGGCATCAAGTGTAATGCTATGAAATGATGGAAGGTCCACTTGAAGTTACAGTTGGGTATAACATAGAGTAGAATCTAGAGGATTCTATGATGTTGAAAAAAATACATAAATGCAACACCACAATGCATTGGAATGGTGATTAATGAAGGTTAATACTAAGTCTAAATCAGCTAAAGAAGCCAATGATTAATAAGACTGTAATGCCAATATTAAGTTGAAGGAAATACAAGTTACAACACCATAAGTGTTGAAAAGTACATGCAAGGTAAAGTTGGGGCAATATTTCCTAAGTAAAGTTAGAAGTTAATAAGGTTGCAATACTTATATGATATAATGGCTGAAAATGTAAAGAGGCCAAGTTGGAATTGGCTGGAAAGTGCTCAAAAAAGGGAGCAACGTTGAATAGAGTGAGAGAACACAATGTGCAAGAATTTAGTGGGATTTGAGGACAACCCAAAGATAATGAAAGGAGCTAGAAAATGTTAAAGGATGTTGATGTGATTGCTATAGAAACAATGATGTACATGACCAACAAGGAAACCATGTTAAAGAGGGGGGATTTTTGGACTTTTCTCTTTCTTCACCAATATTTATTTTTTAAGTATTGAAATAGTTGTTATACGCTAATAGTTGAAAAGCATAGGAATGTTGGAATTGAAAGAGATAGATAACTGGAATAAATATGCACTAGAGGGCATACTAAGAATGATGTAGAGTGCATAGAAAATTGCTTGAGCTTATATATATATATATATATATTGAGAGAGAGAGAGAGAGTAGTTTGATGTTATATATGCAATAAATATGTCATTACGATTGAAAGTGGCTAACGATGGTTACATAACAAGGAAATGGATGATAACACGGATGAAGATGTTAATCTTGTTGTTGCATATGATAGACAATCTTACAAAGACAAGATGAGGACACAAAAATGTTGGTCAAGAGGTTGGTGAAGGGACCTTTGAGCATGCAACTAACACCAACTAATCAGATAACATCAAAAAAGTTGATGGCAACCATGTAGGTATGAATTTGGTGTTGTTATGTTGCATAAATGCTGAAGGGAATTTAGGTAAGAATTCCCTTAGTTAGTATTTGATATTGCATTAATATGGTTATGTAATTTGAATGCAGTCATGCAGATGATATCACACTTGGTGTTGTAAAGGAGAAGGGCCTTGGACGTACGAAGTGTTGGAATGTGTAATGATGACTTGTGTGGTATTTTTGGAATGTATTAATTTGAAAGGTAATAATGTCTACTCTTATGTAAAAGAGTTATCCCACATGCATCATGAAGTAATATACTATTGTTACCTTTCATTATATAAAGAGGTAAAATTACATTTATCCCACATGTATTTGGGGATGTAATTCCTCCATACCTCTTGGTATATAATAGAGGTAAGAGAGACCCATGAGGTACATTGAAATGAAGGATAACATAGTAATCATATACGTTGGAATGATGTGAATATGGAGTGTGATGTGTGGGAGCAGGCGAAATCGATCGTCCGTCAACTGAGAGAGTGGAACCGGTCCGGGGTTGTCTAATAACCCAAGTCCGTCAACTGAGAGAGTGGAACCGGTCCGGGGTTGTCTAATAACCCAAGCCGTTTGGGATGAACCACCCTGACGGGTTTAGTGGCTCTGTTAGCCGATCTAAGGTCCTAAGAAAACAAAAGAAAACAAATCTAAACTAACTAATCTAACTGAAAATAAATAAAACAAACTAAACTAATTAACAATAAACAAAAGTAACTAATAAACTAATCTAATTAAAACTAACTACTAAACGAACTAAACTAAAACTAATTATTAAAACAATCTTAAAATAATCTAACTATTCTACAATCTACTAATTACTACTATACTAACTACTAACTGCAATATAACTCATTCACAAAATGTACAATATTGACAATTTACAGATTTAATTAAAACCTGAAAAACTCATTAATATTCTGCGCTAAGACAGAGGAAGATATTTTTTGATTTTTATAATTTTATGAACAAGAAATGAAACAGAAAAATAACTAAACTACAAATATGTCTAATCAAATTAACGAAAATAATTGCAAACTAACCTGGATAAACGCTCCAGATTTGCCCTGTGTATGATGATTATGCTAGCAGATCGGAGGAAGGAAACTCGCACCGAATAATCTAGAAGCTTCTCGTAAATGATAGTTGCAATGCTCTTTGAGTTTGTTTACAGGACAAACAAGACATAAAAATCATAACAATTATATGATTTATAAATCTCGACAATTAGGTAAACCAGTATGCGAAGACTTATACAGAATAAACCAATTGATGAAGAAGAGAAATCTGTCATTCATAAACTGAATCAAGTAATTGCTATGTTTTTAAATAATGGAAGAAATCGGATATGGATCATATTAATTAATTCATATCATTTGTAAAAGACTAAGATAGCTAAAGTAGTCATTAATCAAATGCAAATTGATAACATAAACATGAAACAAAAGATTGATATTATGAAAAGTTAAAGCTGTAGTAGGACATCAATTTATGTCTCAGTCTCTATTAGATATCCATTATCATGGTTCTCCCACAAGCGAGGATGATCCTTATTACAAAAATAATAAGTATTTATAAGTTTTTCCACAGGGTAAAACCTCCATGTGGAAGTTATCACACTATTTACATAAATCTGGGAAGATATTCCCAATTTTAACTAAACTAAGTAACTACAATAAAATTAAAACACCCAAATATCTCTTGAACTGCCCAACATGTCCCATGCAATTCGAATTTACCTTAAACATGTCAGAAATAGACAAGTTAGAGAGATATTTTATTAATAAAACAATAAAAATCTAATTCTATAGACTAGCTACATAATCATGCGATTTTGTAGCTAGTCTAAATAAGATACAGAATCAGCATTGAGATTAATTCAAATATTTTTGAAAGAATTAAATTTAATCATCATCCATGAACTATTTGAAAATGAATCATTTAGTTTGAAATTATTATACCATTTGAGATCAAACAAGATCCACATCATTCAACCGAATACAGAGATAGGAATACTTTGTTTCAATTATTATCATAAGTCGGGTGAATGAAACCATATGGAACAACATTGTAATCGTTTCTCAACAAATCGAATCCACCAGTCATAAAATTGATATTCAATAAAACAAATCGCAAACACTTCGTTATACTTGTCTTACCAACAGGAGAAATAATCGAATCGAACAGGATTATTTTCAAATCATGATAACTGTATAGAAAGCGATTTAGGCTGTGAGCGAAATCAAACCATAACTGACTCATAACTGCCCACAAACAAAATCGTAATAGGATCAATCAAATAGATTTTGTTATAGATATCGATCGTTTATCGTTGCACTGTGAGCAAACAAGGTTGATTTTCCTTTACCAAAATCATTCCAATCAGACGAATTATAACCGGGTTTGACCAATTCGTTTTATTTAAAATCAAACAGAGCATCAATTACAATTGGAATCCAACTCGTCAAATAACCTTGTCAAATCAATAAGTAGAAAATATTTTAACACAGTCATTACGAATCAAAATCGTTCCATGATTCGGGTGTGCATGCACAGGCTAAAATGAGCATATTGTTTTTATAAAAACAGAGTCATTCCAATTGAAACCGAACAGAATTGCATTCTTGTTCATAGAATATTACACGACACAACATATCATAACAACCAAATTGTTTACCAACCATAGCATATGGATCATAACGAAATCAAATCCAGATGAATCGTATTCTAAATTGAGCGTGAAAAACTTCCTGTTGGGAGTGGACACAAAATGAATCGAATTGAACATGAACCAACAATTTCGTTAACTCCATCAGGTAGATAACCAAATCAAATCCAAACGAATAACCATTCAAATCCAATAAAAATCTATGAGCGAATCATACATCAAATCGGAATCCCTTCTATTTTTATCAAAATGATACGATGTACAGGATGATCACCGAATGACAGAGGCATTTGGATGAGTGAATGAGCTATTTAAAAACTGAATTCAAATCATTATATCAATCTAGATTATTTACAAAACAAAAACGATGTCAAAACCATACCTGTATAGCGACGAGACTACTTGATTATGCCAATTTGGAATTTACAACGGTCGTGGTTGATTCCACGTTTTTGAAAAGGATGGAGCCGGTTGTCTTTTGATTTTTATCTATTGCTTGAAGATTGGCCTTTTGACTGGTTAGCACTGCAATTTGATCTTCCAGTGATTGAATCTTCGATTGGAGTATAGTAACATCATCGTAATATAGTTCTAACCATGAACTGCATTGGTCACAAGGTGACTGTGTGGGTTTAGAAAGAGCAGGCGAGGATTTGGGTAAATGACTGAGGGTTTCACGAGGCAATTCAATACTTGGGTAGTCAGGGTCGTTCTTTAGGCAGGGGGGAAAGTTCGATACAAAATCATAAGGGGGCTCGAGACATAAACCTTGCGAATAGGGGTACTCGCTGGCCAGAAAACGTTCAACATCATAATCAGAATCCTCACTTAGGATGATAGGGTTGGACTCGGCAGAGGGTTTCGGTTTGTTTCTGGCCATTCTCGAAATGAGTCGGGCATTCCTTTTCCCTTTGGCATTGGCAGTAAGGTTTGCCTTGGGATTTTTTCTCATAGGATTTTTAATGGCCTCTGCACTCTTAGTTACAGTGTTGGGTAAGTCAATAGGATGGTCAGCCGAGGGTTTAGGCAGTAGGAGATGTAAGGGTACAGGCGGTTCAGCCTTGGTTTCAATTACCACAGGTTTGTCAACTTGTATAGGGTCTGTGTGCTCAAAGCCATTACGGGCGATGAAAGCCCTCCAATTATCACCATGAAAACCCAAATGATAAACAACGATGATCTTAATAAGCCCATGGTGGAACAAGCTGTTGTCAACCTTCTGCCTCTTAATCTTTTTCGACATTTTATACAGGCTGCAATGAAAGTAGAAAGGCGAGTTTAAAGGATACCCTATAAAAATCATCAGCAAACGCAGGTGGTAGAGGAACACAAGTCTGTATCGAGCTTCACAGGTCACGAACTGCTTGACTAGCAATAATAAGTCGTGCCATCGTGGTTTGAGCATAGATATGGGCATACCTCTGTCACAAGAGGTGACTTTGCGCGATAGAAACAGCAATGTCCATGGCACTTCCTCGACCTTGCAATTCTTAAACCAACGTTGTCCTGAGGCAGGTAACCCTGTAGCTGAGCTGATAAACTGTTCATCGATCTCTAACTGTATGTCGCCCACCTTAGCTCGACAACCATCGAAATTCACGGCAAACTGTCATGCTACACAAAGGTTAAAACCCTCAAATCATTGTATAAAGGGTAGCCACCCATTTTCCTCTAGGTCTCTGTGGGCATTGTCAAACATTAACAGGGCTTGGTTTCCATTGGGCTCGACTCGCACGACTAGTGCCATGGAGCCGGACGCATGGTAAGCGAAGGGTTTGGATCACCAACACACACAAGAGCCGAGCTATCCGAGCTAACAGAAATGAACGAGCAAAAGGGATAGGCATAAATGAAAGCATGTGAAGGTGGTGGAGTCTGCCATGCAAAATATTCATTATCCATGTACAACCGTCGATTTACATAGTTGTTCAATCCATAATAGTAGTTCAACCATCGAGTCATGTGCCCAACTAATGAAATCAAATGTGTATACCAATGCACGCAAACGTTATGCCATAGTGTTTAAACACCCGACTTATAAATCAAAACCAAAATCAACTATGCGCCAATGTATCATCTCATATAATCAAAAGTTTAACCAAGGTGCCAAATGGTATTCATGTAGTCGACAAACCAAAAGTTATGAAAAGATTAACATAGGGATTATATCAAAAGACATATATATAAAAAAAAATTAATCATAACCCCTATGCATTTTCATAGAATCAATGATCAGACAAGTCATATAAAGTGAAAATCCAAATGTTAAATGCCTTACAAACTCAATAAAACCAAGTTATACAATCAATTGAAGTATGAGAACCGATTAGAGGATCTTGCCAGTTGTATAATGATCAATAAAAGGTAAGCGAAATAGGCATAATGACTTAAGAGATATTGACAGTTCAGATAATGATCGAAATATGACTATGAAAGGAGAAGTTTTCACGCTTACAGTCGTGAAAACTTGACAAAGACAAATGTGAAAATGTCGCAAAAAATGAAAATGTCGTTTATTTGAAAATTGCGATGAAAATTTGATGTTTGCAAGACATAGGTGTAGGCAGCTTATAGGATCATAAAAAAAGTGAATTGGCTGCTAACAGGATGTTTCCCCACATTGGGTTTTTACCACGTCTATCTGGTTTATATGTATAGGAGGATACACTAGTAAGGTTCTTATGTTTAGTATTGATGTGTTTTTATTCTTATGTCTCAATATTCTAACATAAAGGTCTTAATATTTTGAATTCATTCATGTGAGATAGAATAGTATGTCATATTGTGTTGCTTATGAGTAATAACCAAGGTAATCAGGAGATATATTATTGTTATAGAAGTGAATTCTAGCATATTTAACCATGTGTGAGGCCATAGAGTAGTTGGATATGGAAAGGCTATAGTGATACACAAGTGTCCAATGGTCTCCCTACTTGTATTGGTGTCCTGGAATATAACCTTATTTCCAACACTAAGAGCACAAGGTGTTGTGTTGGGATAAAGAGAAAGGTGTCCAGATGGACAAGCAAGTATTGGGAAGGTGGTTGGATGATGTGTTGAGGAATTGGTCAAACCTTCCAACTCACTATGGTGGAATACCTTATATAAGAATATGGTATTTTGGAATCAATGCAAGGATGTTGTCGAGTAAAATATATGCTATCTAATTCGACATTAAATTGTCAACCCGAGGCTCGTAAGCTTCGAGGTGCCAACACTGTATATACAGGTCTAGAGATCTAATATATCTTAGCCTCGCCTAATCTAATGCCAATAAACTCAAATAATGAAGAGATTTAAGCAATTCTAGAATTATGAACTATTTACCCTAAGCAACTTCAAACAAGGAATTGATGGGCTATTTCTAAATAAGCAAATAACAATCTATTTTAAATCTAGTTAATCTATTCAATTTTTTAGTAAGCAACAACAAGTAAGCTATTTAACTTTGAGAAAATAAGCAAGTAAACAACTAGCCTATCAAGACTATTTTGACAAGTGAACTCTATTCTAAAAAAGAACTCATAACCATCTCTATTCTACAAATAATAAACATTAATTCAAGCAAATCCACAAACCCATAACTAGCACTAATTAGAAATCCTAATTCAAATTCATAACAATGAAAATACTATGTGCAAACCTATAAACTCATGGCTAGTTATAACAAGAAATGATAATTCAAATTCATAGTTGGGACTTCATTTAAAATCATAACCTAAGTGAACTAATCTATCATTAAGAGTCATATCTAAAATCAATCAAAATGCTATTAAAAATCTGAACTCCAAATTCATTTCTATCCTAACATGTTGAAAAAAAATTGATAAGTGAAACAGTCCTACAGAGAGTATGTGAAATTGCAAGTAACCCTATCTAAATTAATACTCTATCAAAACTAAAACTGAGCAATTTAATCTATCAAAACTACAAGTAAACCTATTTAAATTAGTACTATGTCAAACTATCAAAACTGAAGCAAAGCTACAAATAAACTCTATCAAAAGAACCAATCTAAAC
Source organism: Picea engelmannii (assembly GCA_009831015.1). NCBI lineage: Eukaryota > Viridiplantae > Streptophyta > Pinopsida > Pinales > Pinaceae > Picea > Picea engelmannii. The sequence goes on along the minus strand of ML831975.1, from coordinate 50,278 downwards.
TATTGCTCTGTCGAAATTATCAGAACTAAAGTAATTAATCAAGACTTCAATGAAACTGTCTAAATGAGTATCTTTCAAGCTTATTCATAGCTAAGAAATAAAATACTCAACATGATAAATAACCAACTCCTATAAGCAATCTGCAATTTAAAGAAAGACAATTAGACAATCAATTTATAATTAACATGTACAGTAACTGAAACTGAAAAATGCATACAACAAAGAAACAAATAGAAATTCTAACTAAGAAAATAAAATAAACACACTATATATAATCTATACAGTCACCTAGACCACTGGTGGGCCCCCCAACAGATCGTGGCTACTCTTCAACAGAAAAACACGATCTTAACTCAACACGATTATGTCATCAATTAAAAACGCAGTCTAAACACAAATTTGCAAAGGAATGTTTGAATTATACAATAAAAACTCTTCTTAAAAATTATGTTTTTGGTCTTGCTATTGCTAGTGGTATTTATAGGTAAATTACAGGTCGAGAGGTCGACCACTGGAAGGGTTGACCCTCTCTAAAAATTGCAAATCCATTAAATGTGCTCTAACAACTTTAGCTTCTAGAAAATCCGCGAGCCACTAAGAGATCAACATAACCGCCCAATTTGAGATGTAATAATCTCTATAGTTGGAGGCTACGAGGGGGCACAAAACCCAGATCGTTGATTCATCCACCACAGGTCGCCAATGTACCAACCGCCAACTTCTCTATTCTCTGACTGTTGGATCGCATGCCGGATGGAGTGTTGGATCACGTACCGGATGGGGTGTTGGATGAAGTGTCGGACGAGGTACCAGATGGAGGATCAGACCGTGAATTCACCGTGTTACACACAGATCATGCATTAAATCCTTATAAATATCAAACTAAACTGAATTTAGCTCAAAAGCATTGTAAAACATCGATCACACATACCTGATATAAATCCATGATGAATCGTTATAAAATCCTTTGAAAACTCCTTCAAAATCGTCAATAGCATATATAATATCGATGCAAAAAGGATTCAACCATCGCAATAAAACAATGAAAATATGAACCCAACATTACCCCCACGTCTAAGGATTTGCAGGTCCCACTGCAAACAAAAATGAACCACCCAACATGACTATACTTGCAAAGGAGGGGTGGATTAGATTTAGAAGCTTCTCCCTCTTGTCCTGAAGACTTTGTCTTGGCCCTCTTACGATGTTTCAATTGTGCCCAGAGGCTACGATTGTCATTGGTCATTTGATCAACCAATTTTTGGAGAGAATTCACTTTTGCTTGCAATACTGCATTGTCGTGATGGAAATGCCTATCCATAGTCTTTCGCTCTTCCAACTATTTAAGCAACTAAGAATTTTCTTGTTGTAAATTTTCAATAACTGGAGTATGATCAGATGTTTCAGAGGAGGGCTTGGATCCCTTGATGGATGTATAGGGTGTATCATCTTTGGAAGATGGTGTAGGCATCTGTGAGGTAGGAGTAACAAAGTGTTTGTGAGAGGGAATATGTTCAGATTTTACTTCTCTATCAGGCTCCAACACTTCTGCAGAAACTTCCCTAAGTATTTTATGGGGGATTTCATGATCAGAAGATACTTGGATAGGATTTGAAGTGCTTGGGGGTTTTATATTAGGCTTTCCACTTGCACTTCGAGTACTTCTTCGAAAATATTCCCCTTTGAACCGATTGGCTCCTCTTCTATTTGTAGGGACTAAAGGAAAATCTTGTTGAAACTCATCTTGTAACTTCTTAGGTTGAGGATCAATAGGTGTTGAAGGAAATGGGGAATTGTCAGCAAGATTTTTTGTTTTCTTGCCCAATGAGGTTGCAGGGGAATCAACAATTTTGTTGGTCTTTTGATCATACAGAGAGATAGTTTGAGTTGAAGGGTTTGGAGTCTGTTAGAGTCCAGTGGTCCCCAATGATCAAATGTCATATTTCAAGGTTATTGTTGGGGTCCTAGGTCAAATTTTTATACTTTCAAATAAAATTTGACATGCCTTTATATTGTCAAATGAGTCTTGAGCCATCTCCTCCACTATGTCAACAAGACATTGAAGGCACCATTGCAGCAGAATTTGAAAAGGATAGAGAGTATTGTCTTGGTAGAGTCAATGAGAACCTAGAGATGCTCCTGAAAAAGGCCAACATTTACATCAAGTTTCAGAGACACGTGGCCAAACACTACTACATCAGAAAATGGATCAGGAAAAGTCACTCAAAAGTGTTCTACAAGACCACGTTGCGCTTTTGACTTTGTTTTTGGTCATTATTTTAAAAAGAGTTTTTTGACCAAATTATGATGAATTTTGGAAAACCAAAGGAGGTTTTTTCTAAGGACATACCAAATCATAATAACCTCCTTTCGTTTTTACACAGGTATCATATAGTGGGAGATATTCAACTTTCTTGGAGGCTTATTTCAGAAAATCAAATTCTTCAATTTAATTGCTTGTTTTAGCCATTCTTTTGTGGCACATATTCCAAGAAAATGGGAATGAATTTCAAAAACATGAGAGAGGTTTTTATTCAAAACAACCTTATCTACAAAAACCTCTCCCCATTTTGTAAAATGTGTTATGGTTAAAAATTTATCGCTCCATCTTTGACCCCTATTGTTTCGTTGCACTTCTGTCACAGTGGTTGCGCTTTTGGATAGTTTGTTTTCAAATCAGTTTTGAAGGGGTTAGATGTAGGTTTTTTCTTGTATTAGTGAATCTAGGGTGTATAGGACATATTCATCTTTCCATTCATAAATTTTTCATTAAAAAACTCATCGAGGAAGGCCTCCAAATCACCCTCCAAAGTTGTTGCTCTTCTACTACAATTTGTTTCCATTTCCATGATTTTCTATGATTGTTTCATAATATTATAAGCAGAATTCAAACTTGTTTTCTATGTTTTGGATGAAACTATCATGTTATGTTACACCCTCTTTTGATGAATGGATTCATGGTCTCATGCCCATTTTTAATCTCATCTCATCTACCCTATACACAATGACAAATCCTAAATGTTATTGAGTATACCTACATTGCCCCATTCTATCGTTGCAACTCATATTTTGGAAACCCTGACCTAGCTCCCTAGACCTAAACTCTCATCCAACAAACTCCAAATCAAAACCACACTGAGCTAAATACCTAGCCTAATATCGTTTTCCTTCTTCAGTCACCTTATTGATTGTTATCATAGAGAGAGTCTTCTCTGATTTGGTAGGGCTAGCTACCAAATCAAAAGATTGGTTTGTGGTTACCTCTGTCGGTAGGCATGTAACACAAACCTGTAGTGAATATTTTAACAGTCTGTAATTGACACAAAGAACCAGTTAAGCGGTCTTTCAAATAAATGTACAGCGGGCTTATAACACACAGTGATGACAGTGGTATATAATTTAGCATTTTAATAAAAATAACTGTTGATATAATAGCCCAGAATATGAAAGCAATATACATAATTTTTACAAAGATTCAACTTCTTATTCTCATGGATTATAGATAGGTAGTATTTACCACTTTTCATCTCATGAAACCCCTCCCCCACTCCTAAGTATTGTGACGCCTCACAATAAAAAATATAGGGAACCAGTCAATTCTCCCAATAGCCTAAGATTTACAACTTGTTAAGTGTAGAGATCAATTTCACACATTATTCTGACAAGACAATTAAGGTATGGCCCCACCTGTAGGACATAACATCCTACATATAGTTAAGAAGAGGTAGGCGAGAGATTCTTAGGATAGTCTTCAAGCTAGTTCTCAATGGAAGATTTATGGAGTTCATTGACCTTAGCTTAACCATGCATACTTCTTGTAATCTTTGTCTACAAGTAATGTCGTACATCGGGAAAATTTTAAGATCTAGGAATTTTATTATATTTTTTGTCAGATTATCATCCTCGCTAGGTAGAATGTCCCACTACCAGCAATCATATTCAGTACTTCGACGGGTTTACCTAGTCATACCACAGGCTGGTACCCGCTTCCAGCAGACCTGTTCAGTATCCCGGCGGGTTAGCCTCTTACACCCTCAAAGAATGATCCACCATCTTTTAATATTTTAATATAAAGATTGCTTTGTGCAAGAAGATGGGGAGACAACTCTGGAAAACTTTTTTTTTTTTTTTCTAGATTGGGATGGTATTTATGTTAGAGGATGACTCTCCTTCATGTATTCCTTAAAGATTGTCCTGATGTAAGGGGTACTTAAGAGGATGTAGGCTATCTAAAGATATTGTATAATCAAGCATTTTTAGTGTGTAGTGGATGGTACCATTGGGAGAGAACATAAAGGTATCTTTAGGCTCAACTCACTTTTTTTTTTTTTTTTTTAAGTTATTGTGATGTTTACATGGCTAATTGCTAATCAAACCTCCTTGCTACTCTTTAATAAAGATACTTTACTCACCTACTAGGGGTTCTTGGGAAATTGTACGAGTAACCTCTAAGTTTGATAGTCAAGGTATCACTTCCTTATATCCTCTAGTGGTGGAGGTTAAGAGAAACTACCATTAAAGATGCCTTGAGAAAAATAAGATAGAAATCCTTGCAAAAATATGGTTAATTACAACAAGTCATTATTCAATTGATGCTTAGCAGACAACAAGATTCAAATATAGCAATATTTTTGAAGGAAAATACTTCACTTTTTGTCTTCTTGAAATTGTCTACTCGTGGTGAAATAAATACCTGCAGAAACCTCTAGAATTGTCTATCAAAAACCACACTCTAAAATATCAAAAATTGATGATCGATGAGATCAAGTCACATGAACATTTATCTCATAATTCTTTTATTAAAAATAAAATGTAAAATGAGGTTGCATTAGACTTTAAGCTAAACTAACAACATGCAGTTTTTATTTACTATTCTACCCTACCTAAAAAGAAAGAAAAATCGTTATTCAAGTGTAAGAACTTTTCCAATGTAACCATGTGCGAAGCAAGATAAGAAACATACCCATATCCGCATATGAAAAATTTACTGCAGTGATTACCTGGATAAGAAGAACCAACCAACCTACTTGTTTTGGCATCATAGGGTGTTGAAGAAGAGAATGGTATAGTGGCCCGATGACCTCTTGAAACCAAATTTCAATGTAATCTTGATGTTCATCAACAATAATTTCTATGCTCTCCTTCATCATGCTATGTAGATCCTCTTCTTCTAGATGATTGATTTCTGAAGTACATAAAGGATCTGTTGAAATGGATGTTGAGAAATCCTCAATCTCAGGTCTTATTGATTGCTCTCCACCGGATGTAGTCCATAATTTTTTGGCTTCCTATGCAGTTAGGAAGGAAAATCATTTTGTAGCTCATAGGACCTTGATTATTCTAATATTTCCGGAGAGGTAGACAAGTTCTTGACTATTGTGAAGATGTGTTCTTCCTAAAAAGAAGAGATCCCAGTTGTTGCTAGGATTTGAGAGATTTCTCCCAAACTAATGGTCACCTTTGAATCCATTATGTTGGTCGATGGGTCCTAACTCACACAGGGATTAGTGTCTAGGGTTTAAAACATCCAAAAAAAAAAAAAAATATTATTATAGATTTTTTTAAGTTAATCACAACTACCTAAAAGATGAAAGACATATTTAAAGTAGATTTGCGCAAACCAAACACACCATGCTTGCATAAAATAAATCACACTTACATGAAAGAAATCAAAGCATAAAATAAAATACGATTGCAGGAATGAAATTAAACTCACACATGTATGAAAGTAAACACATTGGAAGGAAAAACACACTTTGTGAAAGGGAAGCACACTTGCATGAAAGAAATAAAACTTGCATAAAAGAAATAAAAGAAAACACTATTGCGGTAAAATAAGCACACTGGAAGGAAAACTAAATTGCGGGAAAGTAAACACACTGTGCAAGAAAGAAAGCACGCTTGTAGGAAAGTAAACTGTTGAAAAGTATGCACATTGTGCAGGAAAGAAAGCACGCTTGTGGGAAAGTAAATTGTAGGAAAGTAAACAAACTGAGAAAAGAAAACAAACTAATAAAAGTAAGGAAACTTGCAGAAAAAGTAAACACTCTTGCAGAAAGGGAACAACAAGGATTTGGAGCGACCCATTAAAATGGATGCGCAGGTTCTTACCTCTCGTCTTAAAGTTTCTCCTCCCCCTTGTTGTGTAATTAAAAGAAACCTACCTACCTAAGCTCTAATCCCTTTTAGCACCTCCCTGGAAATGAAGCCAAAAATGTCGAGTAAAATATATGCTATCTAATTCGACATTAAATTGTCAACCTGGGGCTCGTAAGTTTCGAGGTGCCAACATTGTATATGCAGGTCTAGAGCTCTAATCTAGATTAGCCTCACCTAATCTAATGCCAATAAACTCAAATAATGAAGAGATTTAAGCAATTCTAGAATTATGAACTATTTACCCTAAGCAACTTCAAACAAGGAATTGATGGGTTATTTCTAAATAAGCAAATAACAATCTATTTTAAAGCTAGTTAATCTATTCAATTTTTTAGTAAGTAACAACAAGTAAGCTATTTATCTTTGAGCAAATAAGCAAGTAAACAACTAACCTATCAAGACTATTTTGATAAGTGAACTCTATTCTTAAAAATAACTCATAACCATTTCTATTCTACAAAGAATAAACATTAATTTAAGCAAATCCACAAACCCATAACTAGCAATAATTAGAAATCCTAATTCAAATTCATAACAATGAAAATAATCTGTGAGAACCTATAAACTCATGGCTAGTTCTAACAAGAAATGATAATTCAAATTCTTAGTTGGGACTTCATTTAAAACCATAACCTAAGTGAACTAATCTATCATTAAGAGTCATATCTAAAATCAATCAAAAAGTTATTAAAAATTAGAACTCAAAATTCATTTCTATCCTAACATGTTGAAGCAAAATTGACAAGTGAAACGGTCTTACAGAGAGTATGTGCAATTGCAAGTAACCCTATCTAAATTAATACTCTATCAAAACTAAAACTGAGCAATTTAATCTATCAAAACTACAAGTAAATCTATTTAAATTAGTACTCTGTCAAACTATCAAAATTGAAGCAAAAGTACAAATAAACTCTGTCAAAAGAACCAATCTAAACTACTGCTCTGTCGAAATTATCATAACTAAAGTAATTAATCAAGACTTAAATGAAACTGTCTAAATTAGTATCCTGAAGGATGATTCATAGCTAAGAAAGAAAATACACAACATGATAAATAACCAGCTCCTATAAGCAATCTGCAATTTAAAGAAAGACAATTAGACAATCAATTTATAATTAACATGTACAGTAACTGAAACTGGAAAATGCATACATCAAAGAAACAAATAGAAATTCTAACTAAGAAAATAAAATAAACACGTGATGTATATCTATACAGTCACCCAGACCACTAGTGGGCCCCCCAGCAAGTCGTGGCTACTCTTCAACATCAAAACACGATTTTGTCATTAATTAAAAATGCAGTCTGAACACAAATTTGCAAAGGAATGTTTCAATTATACAATAAAAACTCTTCTTAAAAAATATTTTTTTAGTCTTGCCACTGCTAATGGTATTTATAGGTAAATTACAGCTCGAGAGGTCGACCACTGGAAGGGTTGACCTCCTCTAAAAATGGCAAATCCATTAAATGCTCCCTAACAACTTTGGCTTCTAGAAAATCCATGAGCCACTCAACGATCAACATAATTGCCCAATCTGAGATGTAATGAGCTCTGTAGCTAGAGGCCACGAGAGGGCACAAAACCCAGATCGTCGATTCATCCACCACAGGCCGCCAATGTACCAACCACCAACTCCTCTGTGCTCTGAGTGTTGGATCGCGTGTTGGATGGAGTGTCGGATCGTGTACCAGATGGGGTGTTGGATGAAGTGTCGGACGAGGCACCAGATGGAGGATTGGATAGCGAATTTGCCCTGTTACACACAGATCATGCATTAAATCCTTATAAATATCAAACTAAACTGAATTTAGCTCAAAATCATTGTAAAACATCGATCACACATACCTGATATAAATCCATGATGAATCAATATAAAATCCTTTGAAAACTCCTTCAAAATGGTCAATAACATATATAATATCGGTGCAAAAAGGATTCAACCATCGCAATAAAACAGTCAAAATACGAACCCAATAGATGCATTGAGTGGGTATGCATGAGTAGTCATGAAAATGTGAAAGTGGTGAATATGCACACATGCATGTTGATATATATGCTTGGCTACACTATTTGAATGCATTGTATGAATTTCATGTTTTGGTATATTTCATTGAAATTAATATGTGAACAATTGAAATGATTGAATTATTACTAGCTCATGAATTTGAGATCATATTGGGAGTTGTTGTGGATGTTGAAATGGAAGAGTTGCATGCTAGAGTAGTCACATATGGAAGGAATACATGAAATATATATCAGGGGAACAAAGTTATGGAAAATGATGATGGTTGAAAGAAGGTTGTTATAACCCCATGGCTGCAAAAAGGTTATTGATTAGAGATCGGTAGTGAATGTTTGGTAGTAAGTCGGTGCTCTCCTCGCATGTGAAAACCTTGGTAAGATGGTTCACCTGAGATACTATTTAGAAGAGAAGGTGATGCTTGTGCCTAGAAGGATGAGTGTGACAAGGAAGAGGTAACTTACATGAAATATATTATTGTGGAAAAATGCATGTGGCATAATAGTTGAAATCAAGAAGGGTGTGTCTGAAAGAACAATAAGATAATTTTTTCTCATAGTAGCTTCGTGAAGTAGAGAAGTAGCCATACATATAAGTATTGAATTAAAATTGCATATTAACTTTTGAATACATGCTTAAATTGTGGAGTTGAGAACTCCTATGAGTAAGATAATTATTTCATGATAATGGTTATAACATGTATGTTTTCTTGATGGTTGTTATAGGAACAACTGAAAAATGAAGACATGAATCAAGTACCAAGAATGAAAAACACTAAGGATGGTGATATTCCAAGGAAAAACCAATGTAATACCAGTTGTAACCAAATATTATATTAGACAACAAGTAGGACATGGTGCTCAATAACAAAGGCATGGGATAAGTAAAGGTCCAATGGAGCTGGAAGATACAATGTGGAAGGAATAGCTACATTGGGTTTAAAATTTTGATGTAAAACATTATTACATATATGTATGGTGATGTGCATCAAGGGTGATGAAAAATTTAGGGGGAGGATAATGTAATACCCCTAGTTGGACCCCCATAATAGAAATGTAAATGTATACATGATGAATGGATAAGGGCTAGATGATGTAATTTGTAATTGTACATTGAGAATAACAATAAAATACACCATTGAATATAGATGAGGAAGGAAAAGAACATGGGGCATTATGATTCCACAAGAAAGGAATGAAAGTGGGATTGGGGGGATCAAAGGGGGCAAAATCCAAATAATAATATTTTATTCATAAGTCAAAGTCCCTTACATTTATTTTATCCTAAGTCCTTGTCATATGATATGAACCTTGGGATTAGTTTCCAAGGTAGATACGTGGGCTTCTTAGGAATCCACATGGTACATTATTAGCATGCAAATACAATGTGTGTATTTTGGTTATGCAAGGATTATTATATCCTTCTATATGGGGGAAATGTGGTCTCAGAGCATGTGTGTGGGCTGAGTGATTGCATGTATGTTGTATTGAAGTTATGGGTATTGATTTCCATGAACCCCTAAAATGAATTTTGTTCATGTGCCAAGGAAATAGATGCCAATAAGATAACTAATTACAGTTGAGAGTCCTTGAATTTCCCAACATTGAGATTTCTTGGCCAATTTGTACTAGAGCCCTGGAAGGAAGTGGAATGACATGAGGTATTGCATAGAAAAGAAGGTGATTCCATTCCTTGGGTTGTCTAGGATAAAGAGCAAAGAGAGTTGGTGTATTAGGGTTGTTGTAAGAATGAACGCACTATAAATTTTGGGAATGGACCGAGTGAGAGGGTTAGAGCCAACTATAGAGACTTTATCCTTTTGGATTCATATCCTTGTCTTGGGGGTGTCCTGTTGTAGAAATATTATGTGCAACAAATTCTATGGTTGGGTGGAACATCCTTCGTCTGCAACCAATTGGTGAATTCTTCCCAGGAGATAAATGTACATGATGTTATGTTTAATTACGTTGAATTACAACTATTATGTTATGAATAAATTGTTGTTATGTCCATATGTATGAGCCTACATTGTTATGTTGTATGCATTAATTAAATTAACAACATGATAGTGAATTAATATGGTATCAGAGTTATGTAATGCAGGTTCCATCCTAGTTAGAAGGTTGGGCATATTATAAAAGGTATCAAAGAAAAATGTAGAGTTTGGGGGAGGAAATTTTAAGTACCCCTCGATCCAAACAATGTATAGGGGTGGTTGGGTATGTTATAGTCCTTTTCTAAAGAAGAGACCAATTTCAAAATAAAGGTCATTAGGCCTCTTCTAAAGAAGATCTCATTTTGGCAAGCAAGGTTATTGGGTCTCTTCCAAAGAAGAGCCCAGTCTCAAAAGTAAGGCCATTACATCAATTTGAAGGAACAACCCGATTTCGAAACAATAAAAGGCTTTGGACTTATTAGAAGAATCACTTTGAATCAAAACAAAGAGGTTCATCGACCCAATTTCATAGAAATATATCAAAATGAAAAGAAAAGGGGGTCATTTAGCCCCTTTTGAAGATATATTTACTACTTAAACATAAAGGGAAATTCAAAGAAAAGATTGACTTGAAATATAAAGGGTCCTTTAGGTCTACTTCAAAGAAAAGGGAAGTCACTAGGACCATCTAGAATGATGGCTAACTTTGAAAACTACTAGGTTAAAGGGGTCATTAGGCCTTCTTTAATAAGACCCTGATCTGAAACACTAAAAAAAAAAAAAAAACTTTTAGGCTTATTTGGAGGAATACTTCAAACTTAAACATAAAGGGGAAAAACTCAATAAAAAGGCTTATAGGCCTCAAATACCATTTGAACTTAAAATATTTGAAGGATATTTGAAGAATCCTACTCCATATTAGCATTTTGCCTACAACCACACTAATATGCATAAAGGATTCAAACCATCCCTATTGTTAACAATATGAATCCAAAATACAAAACCTATATTCAAATCTAAATAAACTCTAAGACCTTCATGTAAACCAAAATCCCATTTTTAAATTCATACATAAGTTAAATACAAGATCAACTTCATAACTATAATTATGGAAGATATTTTGGATGTAAATTGTGCTTATGTTTTGAAACATTCCAAAATGTTCATATATGAATTCAAAATAGGGATGGAACACTTATATTTTGAAAAACATAGTCCAAGAAAACTAGCTTCTTGTGAGCAATTTTCCACCAAACCAAATACATCCACTGAAGATGCCACCCCCAAGTCGGGTTATGAGTTCACTAGGGAAAAGGAAACTAAATAAGGACTCTTAGGTCTCTCACCAATCCAATCACTCTCGGGTTTAGCCAAATTATTCACCATAAAACACTCCAAATAACCATCCAATCTACCCATCCATGGCACTCTCTTCCACTACCCTAAACAACACTAGGAAGATATTTCCATTCTCTACTCGATAGTTCCTCATTAATATTGGTTCTCTTTAATGTGTGAAAATGTAGTCCAATATTCGATATACATTTAGGAACAACCCAATAGAGTTATTTCTTGGCTCTTGAGCACTCAATGAGCAACATTCTTTGGGGAAATGGGAATGATTTCCTAACAACTTGTCCTTTATTCTCCTCTCAATCCTTCCATATATATCCTTGGGTTCATAGTATTCTCTTCCTCGGCCTGATTTGGTCACTTATAAGTTTGATCATCAAACCCCAACATGAGAACAAAGCCCCATAATTTCAAAGGTGCATCGATAATGGATAAATGGTTCAAACGATGGATAGAATGAATGAGAAAAATGGTAGTGCATATCATGGGATGAGAAAATGAATGAGTCCCTTCGAATTGGAATGAAAGAGAGCACACAAGGATAAATAAGGTTAAATTTTCGATGAGGATGGAGTCTATTACACTCATGTTTCTTACTCAATCCCCACATCCTCATAACTATGGAAGGTGGACTTCTCCACCAAGAACCACCTGCATTCAATGATTGGTGGTGGGGATTTTAATAAGGCACATGGTGAAAAGGTGAAGGTTAGGAAACTTGGGAAATTTAGGATTAATTTTCACCCCTTTGAACTCCCTTTCGTCTCCACCTCTAGTGGAATTCTCATACCCCCATCTAGACTTGGACCTTTATATTAATTTTTGAAATAATAATTACATAATTTGAGAATATCATGGTGAGTCTACCACATGCTATATAGGAAGCATAATTATTGAAAGTACATGCCCAGTCATTCACTAGTAATGCCTTGGCCTTAAGCTCCACACTAGGAGTTTATGCAAGATATTTGCATCATTCACACATGAGGTAATTTTATCTAATCTCATATGGATTGGACTCCCATCATTATAAATGTTGGTTTATAATTTGCATAATTCAATATAAAACATCCAAAGGGTCAAAACCATGATATTACACTCTTTTCTACATGCATTCAATTCATGATGATGGGTATAGGTGATACTCAAGACAATTGGAGACTCATCAAGTAGCTTTAATCCAAAAAAAATTGTCATAAAATCTAATGAGTTGTGAAATCCTTAATCAATTAACTTTTTTATTTGTCAAAATTCTTTTTTTCTTTTTTTTTTACCAAGGAAAATTTTAAGGATCCATACTTATCATAAAGTGTAGAAACCTAGGCAAAGCTTATTAATTATTAAAGTGCCAAATACAAAATATTTGATGATATTTTTTCTAAAAATATTCAAATATATAAGGATTTTATGTAGTTTCCAGAAAATTTTAAGGATTTTTAGAGTAAAATATTTTTATCCTATAGAATTTGGGTGAATCATTTTTTGAAAAAATGGAAATTGGTGTATCTTTTCTTGGAAAAAAACATGGAAAATTATCCCAATGGAAAAATTTGGTCCCTAAAATTTTACATGTCTTTTACATAACATGGAATCTCTTCCACCCAACACTGTAAGAGCACCTCATTTCTCTTTGTATAATAAACTATTAAACTATGAAATCTACCTTCTTTAGTTATAATATTACTAAATTCAAACTAAGGTATGCCCATCCATCAAAGTTGCATTTGTCTTTTTCCCTTACAAATAAATAAGGACATGTCCTCTATCATTTATGCACTCATTCTTTTGTTTTATCAAGATTTCAGGGTTAGGCATATATCTATCTTCACCCTCAATCTCTATAAGGTTGATTAAAAATATTTTTGTGGTGAGACTTATTTTTAGAAATATTCGTAGAAACCACAATATTTCTTTTGTTTGTCGACGTTTTGGATCCATATCAGGATCCATCTTCAGGACATAAAGTCAGAGTAAAAAGATGAGATGAGTAACAATAAACATTAAAGAGGAATAAAAACCTAGATTATGTTGTCTAGAATCCCTAAAATTGTATTTAATACTAAGGAACAATATTTAATAATAATGTTAAAATCGAAATTAATTAGTATTAAAGAATTATATTTATTAGTAATAATATTAATGCTAATATTTAGGGTTTAATGTTAGTTTTATTAGTAATAGGGTTATTAATACTATCATAGATGTATTAATACTAGTAAATAAAGAATAACCTAGAGTAATAATATTAATAATGTTAGTATTAAGTTTAGGGTATAATAATGTTAGTTTTAGTAATAGAGTTGTTAACATATTTAGTATGTATAAAGGTTAAAATGAGTAAAAAGGAATAAACCCTAGAATAATAATAATAAGGGTAGGTTAAATATTTAATAATATTATTATTAGGGTATAAACTATATCATTAATTATATTAGTATTATTATTTATAATGTATAAAGGTTAAAATGAGTAATAAGGAATAAACCTTAGAATAATAATAATAAGGGTAGGTTAAATATTTAATATTAATATTATTAGGGTATAAACTATATCATTAATTATATTAGTATTAATATTTAGGGTATACACTATATCTGTAAGGTTGTCTTCCCTTCTCTTATTCAATTATCCTTCTAATCTTATCCTTTGAGTCGCAATTTTTTTTTCAAAAAATATATGAGTGTAAGTACCCCATAGTACCCCTTTCACATGCTTTCCTAAAATGTCCATTAAATTAGTCGAATATGCCTAACATTTGTGTGTTTTAGAATTGTGTTTGTGATATAAATACCTCTCTATTTATAGAAAACCACCATAAACATATTGTTTCCCATAAAGCATTTTACTCCATTCCCTTCCCTTTTCTTCATTATTTCAACTTCACTATTGGAGGCTCCATCTCAATTCTAAATCCTATCAAACCAAATGTATGTAGGTATAGATAAAGAGCTTAGATTAAAATTTCTAGAAGGGTACTTATAAGCTTAAGTATTTGATTCCATGGCACAATACATGCATATAATTCAAATCCTTTTCAGGGTACATGTGTAATTGGTTTCCTTTTCCTAGAAGGGAACTTATAGGCTTAAAGATTTGATTCCCCATCCTAGCACATAGATAGAATTCAAAGGATTTTGGAAGTAAATGCATGCTTGATTTCCTTTGCATGCATATACAATTTTTTAATCACATGACCATTCAAGGATAATAATGTTAACATTATTAGTTTGTCTAGATATATGTACCATTACCAGTGTTTTATTTGGAGTATGATGATAGGAGAACATTTTATCCCTTAATTGACATCCTCCCCTTCCCTTATTCTGATGTATCCATCCGTTAGTGGCTCCATTGTTAGGGCATTTAGAAACTTAGGAGTTAGTTAAGTTCAACTTGGTCTAAATATCTCTTTAGGTAAAAGTGTGTTTCTTTAGTATGCATTTGTAGTTATGTAATACAATGATCACAATATGTTTTAGACATAGTTTTGGGTCACCAAAATGCCACCTTTTAAACAACCTTTTCCTTGACTTTTAATCATTTTTTGATTGTCTGTAATCTTGTATTAAGACCATTTTAATGTTTATATGTGGGATTAGGTTCCATATTTTCCAATGCAATTATTTTAGCATTTTAAGTGAGTTTATGACTAAATATTAGAAAATAACATGTTTTCACTTATCTTTGAAAGTTGGGTGAGTTTGGTGATGTTTATAGGTACAATTGGAGTTTGCAACAATGCGTATTTTTATTACCTAGCTCCAAATTCGAATTTCCTCTTCAACCCTTGAAGATTTGATGAGGATTTGGGAGGATCACTCAAGTATCTTGGATGGAGAATAATCATGGGAGATTTGTTATCAAATATTTTAGAGATATTTGTGGGAATAGTTTTAGAGATATTACTTGCTAATTGTTGTTGGATATATTACACACACCTAGGATTTTCCTTTCATTTTATTTTCCTAAGTTTATTTGGATATGTTGAGGGTCCCTTAGTCTGAGATATTATCCCTTCATTGAGGATATTCTTCCTTATACAAGGGTGCCACATACCCTCCAGTCAATTCTCATTTATCATTCAGTTAGACTAGTTGAGTGAAGTGTTGCATGTCAACATTGGCTTTATCACCAAGTGTTGCATGCTAACCTCAGGATCATCACCAGTAATGCACATTTGCATTGGGATCATCACCAATAAGGCACATTCCCCGTGTGTGAGTGATATCCTCCTCATTTCACTCCAGTTTGGCTAGTTAACTGACGAATGCATGGTCAATTAACTAGGACTACGTGGCAATTGATTCCAGTGACTGCCAGTGTGTGTCACATCTCTCTAGAACACTCCTAATGTGTGTTAGATTGGATACTTAAAGTGTATATCACTTGTATTGTATCATTCTCTTACTCATATAATATAAATTCTTTCATTCTTTTCTACATTTTTTTCTTTTCTCTTCATCTACCATTGCAAGTTGTGTATGCTTCATTGTTAGCTAGATCTTTTGTGTAGGTATCTCAGAAACTCTACATGGTATCAGAGCCCATAGGACACTAGAAAGGATCGTCACCAACACTCCTTTGCAGGTACCGAAGATGAAACAAAACAATAGGAAAGATGGAATTTCCCACATCTTCAATTCTAACTCCATATAACTACTTCGATCGAAAGCCAAGAATAATACACCTACTCATGGATAAAGGCTTGTATCGTATAGCCATGGCCATAGAAACAGAACCCACCTCAGCAGTGGAAAATCCAATTAATTCAACTACATGGATGAGGCTCATGGTCTCCTATGCATGTTTATTGTCCCAACCTATGGTTTCACATCAATGCAGGCAAGACACCAAATGAGATCAGGACCACTTTGTCTAGTCTCTTTGGTAAGCAAGATGAAATGAGGGGCCATTTGCTCAAATTAGAATTGAACTCCTTGGATCCGAAGAACTTTGACAATGTCCAAGATTTCTTCACCAAACATAAATATCTCCTTCGTGAATTGACAGACTGTCGTATCAACAAATCCAAACAAGAAAAATAAAAGGTTCTTACTATCATGGAAAAACTTGGAATGGAATTTAGTGTATTTGTCTCCATATTTAATTCTACCAGATTCACCGCAGGAGCAACCTGGACCATGCCTTCATCATCATAGTCCATTGAGGCTTTGAGATAGGAGCACGATAATCTCATTTAGATGGGAATAATCAAAGACCCCAAGGCACATGCACTTGTTGTGCATGATGGTAGCAGCTCTCGAAATCATAAATCCAAACAAAATGGCAAATGAAAGGTGCATGCAGAGCTAAAGAAGGAAGGGTACTCCAAACCCTTCAATGATTCCTCAGGTTCCAAAGGTGGAAAAAGCAAGCAAGGGAAGAAGTGTGGTTACTGCAATCATGGGAACCATCTAGAATATGCATGAAGAAGAAAATATATCTTATGGTGCAAATACTTCTAAAGAAAAACCTTGGGGAAATTCTCATGCATTAGTAACTATTCATTATTCTCCTAACACATGGATTGTATATTCAGGCGCTTCCCATCACATGGAAAACACAAAGGATATTCCATCTTATGTAACTTCATGCACGGGGCCTCCTCTCCTCATGGGGGTTGACTCTCCAGTTGAGGTCACCGGAAAAGGGAGAGTGGAACTAGACCATGGAATCTTTGAGAGAATTTTTCATGTTCCTCAACTTTTCGTGAATATGCTCTCGGTGTATCATATTACACACTCAATCTTAGGTAAAAATGTGCAGTTCACACCAGACTCCATGTCCATATTCGACATGCAAGAAAACTAAAAAATTGTTATCAAGGAGGTAAATCATAAATCTCGATTATACATTTTTTATAAGTTTATTGAACCTGATTCCTCTCTACTACTTATGCATGTTGATGACAATAGTATATTATGGCATAAGAGGTTTTTTCACCTAAACTTTAGGTACGTAAAACAACTTAGCAAGAAGGGGATGGACACTAAGTTACCTAATATCCACTTTTTCAAAGGGGTTTGTTAAGGATCTGTCCTTGGCAAGCATCCTCAAGAGAAGTTCGAGAAAGGGAAGGATCACAATGCCTCCTATCCATTGGATCTAATTCATAGTGATATCATGGGTCCATTCCCACATCCATCCATTAGCAAGGCAAGGTATGTGCTTACATTTTTGGATGATTACTCACGTTATACTTGGGTATTTTTTTCTCAGGAAGAAGTCTGAGGTCTTTGAGTGTAATATCCCTCGGCCAAACCCAATTGTA
>ML831975.1:11674-32320 GCA_009831015.1 Picea engelmannii | reverse complement strand
ATATTATATTAATATTTCTTAAAACATAAAGTATGGATAATTATTTTATCCTAAGTTCTAAAGTTGGGGACAAGTGGACCAAAGTAGCTTCCAACATGACAAGTGTCAAGTTGGGTACATGCATAAATATTGTGGGGACTTAGCTCATTTGGACAGCTGGACCATCATTCTTACGAGGATCATTCTTATGATCATCTCCCCCATGGTTCTTTTCATCATTCAGTCATCCAGACAATGATTCCATGACCATTTTCACTCACGCAGTCAATTATCCTTCAGACATTCATTTCATTGTATCTGAGCTTGTTTCCATAACCATTTCTAGTTGGTGTACCTGGTTATCTTGGGAGCGAGATTGAAGAAGAGTTGTCAGGCCCGTGGGAAATTGAAGAGGCGGGTTTTTAGGCCTGTGAGCAATTCTCTGGGCGAGAGAATTGCAAGGAATTGATTTCCTAAAGGTGCTAAATTGCAGCTATAGTGCTCTGAGACTTCTTGTTCGGCCTGTTGCTGAAGCCCTGGAAGGGAAGTGGGGCAGCCAAAGGACTGTTGAGCAGAGAAGGGGCACACTTTCTTGGGTGGGACAGGCATGTGGGGAATGAGAGATTGTAGGTTGTTAGTTGAGTGAGCACCTGAGACAGAGTCTTTCCTGTTGTCTATGAGCCTTTAGCCTGGTTAGGAACCCCTTTACCCAAGTGGAGTTTAGTCCCAGCTCGGGGGTGACTCACTGTTGAGAGTGATGAATAGTGTAGTCTAAGGCTAAGAGGTTCGTGGACGGTCTGTACGTAGTTGGTGATAATATTTCCAAGATAAGTACCAATTGTGTGATAAATTTACATGTTGCATTGTTATTTACATGATTATGTTTACAGTTTATCATATGTATGATTATAACTGTCTGTATGTTTATGGGTATTTCCCTGTATATGTTGCATGTCTGTGTTTACCATTATTTCAGTATGAAATCATATATTTACATAATGTCATTGTTTGTTTACTTTTATATGTAAAGATTCAGCAAGAGTGTTGTATGTATATTTTATAATTGCACGCAGTTTGAAGAGAAAACTTATGTGGCATAGCTCAGTTGAATACTAGGTATGTTACAGTATGTTCCGCAGTGAGAGAATGAAAATGTTCCCTCATGTAGCCTAGCCCTTTAAAGGCTAGGAACGTTACAAAGACGTTTTCAGAGCTAAGTAAAATGTCTGAGGAGTGGCGTGGCCCGGCCATGGGTGGTCGGGGACGTTACAGTATGGTATCAGAGCTTCAGTTCCAACCCTGAGCCTAGATGGGCCGGAAAGGTTCAATTGAAGCGAATATTCATAGAATGTTAATTTCGAAGTGACCAAATTTCAAGTCACAGAGCATCCATGGAAAATTTTGGCACCACACAGAAAATGTTGGCGCCCAGGTGTGCACGGGAAATTATGGCATTGCGCAAAAGAATATTGTGTGTGGATGCACGCGTTGAATTTAGCATTGCACAGTGAGCACACACATAGTAATGTGCACGTGTGGTGCATAAGTATTGCAAAATACAGAGGAGTTTGGTTCATGCGTGCATAGTATGAGTATAAGTTGTCTCGTGACAGTATATTCAATGGTGCGTGCAGATTATTGTACGCGGTGTGGCATATTGGACTTTGGCATGGTGCAATGCATAGGGCCAAATGCATGTGGAATATCATTGTGAGATACCAAACTGTGCGCAGTGGATATTGGCGCACAACGCAAAAGTAATGTGAGCAAGTTATTGGTGCGATGGAGAAGAAATGCATAGTGGATATAGGTGCGCGGAAGCACGATTTACCTTGTGATGTTGCTATGCACGATAAATATGGGTGTACAGGTTGAATTTTAGTGCGCGCGAAGTTGTTTGGAAGGCGATGAGTCTAAGTTTAATTTGCATAATATTAGAGGAAAAAGAAACACACAACCACATCAGAGCATTATTTAAAATGAATTCAGAGATGGTTTGAGAAGAAATAAATATAGTCTAAATTGCTAAGTCAAGAGCATCTCAGAAATGAATTCTGAGTTTTACATTCCTCTGATTCAGACAAATGAAAGTGAAATATAAGCTTACAAGAAAAGCATACTATGAAAGAAAACAAGACTCATAACACCACTAATTAGAATCTTGTAATAAACAGTCCATGGTCTGCTTATGCATTTATATAATCGTATTAATCCCAAAATTACAAAAATGGAATGATAACAATTATCATATTGTAAAGGGACTATTTAAGAATAGGACTATCATCTCTAGTGCCCCTTACCTCTGCTACCATATGACCAAAAATTGTTGAAATGTACTTTTATTCGAGGACTCATTTCATCTTAGCGATCTACTCCTTTAAATAATCTAACCAGACCAGTTGATTCTCTCCAACACTTTCGGTCGTTTCAGATGTGGTTTCCTTCTTATGTCGCTTGCTCCTTTTATTCTTAGCAGCTGACATGTTGATGACTAAATCCCTCATAGTGGGATTCAGCCTGACTTCCAACTGCGAGTCTATAGCCAGCTCGGTGTGGAATTTAGTCGCTAGAATGTGAACAAGTACCCTTTCCTCCTTATTCGCAGGAAAGTCTAGCATGTTACCCGAATAACCAGTCTCACTAGATTTAGCCTTGTCCATGTACCTCAGTTTTTGGATACCGAAATGATATTACAGAGAGAAGAAAGTAGATCAATTTGGATATTACTCTGTTTATGGATAAATCGATGCCTCCATACTTGAGGATTGGTAGTTATAGAATCCCAATTATGAAGCACAGACAAACTACGTACAAGTGCATTAGGTTGCCATGCTCGGCTAATCCATTTCAAATGATTAGCTTTTGAGTTCGTTATATGGTGGCGTTCAACTAACGTCATACAGCTGTGAAGTACAAAATGAGTGAACGGGGTGGTCTGACTAGCCGTCGCCCGTTCCACGAGTGGGGGTTTTGACATATTGAAACATGTGATATCGCGTCTTGGCAAAAATGGTTTCGGCAAACCACTTTTTGCCCAGATGTATCTTTGAAGGCATCGCGCGTCTATGTTCTCAAGACTTGGGTCTTATCTAGAATTGTCATGGTGATAACACCAGGAAATTAGAAGGGATAATTCTGATGTATATGAACCAAGATAGTTCATATTTTTCATGAATTGTTGAATTGTTAGCCTGATAAGTTTCGATGGCTGCATAGTTTGCAGAATTAACAACAACTAGATCATATCATATCAGTGCAGAGTCCATAGGAATGGAAGAAGCATAGGGGAATTACAGTCGGAAAGATGAGAGCAGAGGGATGGATGTCCATTTGGGCATTGAAGGAACAAAATCCAATGGACATGGAGAAGAAAGGAATGAAAACATGAATATGGCAGAGACCATTAAAAATTTGCAGAAGGATGTCCAAAGCCATAAAGCTGATAATGAAAGGCTTATGAGAGCCAAGAAGCAGCATGATGACTTCAACATGAAGTTATTGGAGGGCTTGAACATAATAGAAAATAAATTGGTTAAGGAGAGTGGATTAAGAAAATATGGAAGTCACAAGCCTTCGGATGAGAAAAGAAAAGCAAGAAGTGTTAGCAGACCCCACCATCACTCCCCAAAGCATTCCAATAAGAGAGCAGTCATCAACTCAAGTCCATCCCCTGTCAGAAGGCATAAGAGGTCTGGAGTGGATGAGCTACGAGGAGAAATGAAAAAAATCACACCTCCTACATTTGATGGTGAGCACAAGAAGGATGAAGATGTAGAAACATGGTTGTTGGGCATGAGAAAGTATTTTCAATTGCATATATATTCTTGTCATGTAGAAGGTAGAATTGTTATCTATCAACTCAAAGGAAAGGCCTCCATGTGGTGGGATCAGCTTGTGCAGGTGCAGCACATTAAAGAGAAAAGTTTTACTTGGAGGGAATTCAAGAAGTATTTTGAGAAGAAATACTTAATTAAGAGATACTATGACAAGAAAATGAAAGAGTTCTTTGCACTCAATCTTGGAAGTATGACCATAGATGAATATGAGAGAAGGTTTCTAGAACTGTTGAAGTATGTCTCTTTCATAAAGGATGAGACAGTCAAAATTCAAAGGTATTTGAGTGGATTACCATTGTTCATCAGTGACAAAATGCAGTATGATGATCCCAAGACATTAGAAGAGACCATAAGGCGAGCTAAATGCCCATATGATTAGTAGAAAGCAAGGCCAGCTTTCCAAAAGGCTTGGGAAGACAAAAAGGAATTCAAGATGGATCAGAGGAAGAAGGGAGCTAAGCCACCATTCTTCAGAAAAAATACACAAGGATAGAAAACGTCTAAAGAACCCAGAATGATTGACATAGGGAGTCAAAGGCCAAGGCATCCACCTATGCAATGTTGGGGTTGTAAAGGAGATCATAGGTTCAGAGATTGTCCTCACATAGGTGAAAAAGGTAGGGTTGTTCACAATGTACATCAAGCTAAAATAGTGGAGGACATGGGCATATATGTGCCAAGGATTTATGCAGCCCTGGACAACAAGCAAGCAGAGTATCAGTCCCACATGATTGAAGTGGAAGGTATGATCAACAACCAAACCATTGCTATTTTAATTGATTCAGGAGCTAGTCATAGTTATATAGACCCTAAGATGGTGGAAAGTTTGCAATTGCCAAGAAGTAAGCATGGGAAATACTGGTTGGTGTAGTTGGCTACAGGATCCAGAAGAAAAGTTAATGAGATGGTTAAGTCATGCCTCATGGACATGAATGGATTGAACACCAAGGAAAATTTGAACATCTTGCCYTTAGGTTCCTATGACTGTCTAATTGGGATGGATTGGTTGGACCAACATCATACTCTCTTAKACTATCACAACAAAGCATTTACTTTCTTGGATGAGGAAGGGAATCTAAGGAAAGTGTAGGGAATTCCCAGAGCAGTAACCATCAGAGAAATTTCAGAATTGCAGCTGAAGAAATGTTACAKAAAAGGGTGTCAAATATTTGCAGCTCATATAGAAGAGACACCTAAAKGTAAGGTGCCAAATTTAGAAKATTATGTAGTCCTGGAAGAATTTGAAGATGTGTTCAAGGAAGTACCGGGACTACCCCCAAAAAGAGACATTGATTTCTCTATAAATCTAATTCCTGGAGCAGCGCTAGTGTCAAAGACTCCTTACATAATGAGTACACCAGAATTGAAGGAGTTTCAAATGCAACTTGAAGAACTTTTGAAGAAGGGGTATATATACCCAAGTGTGTCACCTTGGGGTGCCCCAGTCTTGTTTGTGAAAAATAAATATGGAACACTAAGATTGTGCATTGATTTCAGACAGTTGAATAAAGTGACTGTTAAGAACAAGTATCCTCTGCCAAAGATTGATGATCTCTTTGATCAATTGAAGGATGTAAAGATATTTTTAAAGATAGATATGAGATCAGGATACCATCATGTAAGGATTAAAGGAGAAGATATCAGCAAGACTGCCTTCAGGACAAGGTATGGTCATTATGAGTTCACAATGGTGCCATTTGGGTTGTCAAATGCACCAGTTGTTTTCATGTGCTTAATGAATGGTGTTTTCCGAGAATATCTGGACAAGTTTGTCATTGTCTTCTTGGATGACATTCTTATATATTCTAATTTAGAGGAAGAGCATGAACATCATTTGAGGATGGTGTTGCAAGTATTAAGGGAGCATCAGTTGTATTCCAAATTGAGCAAGTGCTCATTTTATCATAAACAAATTCATTATTTGGGGCATATCATTTCAAAGAATGGGATAGCAGTGGATCTTGAGAAGATAGAAGCCATTAGAGAATGGTAAGCATCGAAGAATATCACATAGGTGAGATCATTCATAGGTATTGCAGGATACTACAGAAGATTTATTGAAGGATTCTCAAAGATTTCACACCCAATCACTTCCTTGCAAAGAAAGGGGGGTGAAGTTTCAGTGGACAATGGATTGCGAAAAGATATTCCAACACTTGAAACAATTATTGACAAGTGCTCCAGTATTAAGGATTGCAGACCCAAATGAAGACGTCATTGTATGCACGGATTCATGTAATGAAGGACTTGGTGGAGTCCTCAGTCAAAATAGGTTTGTTATATGTTATGAATCAAGGAAGCTGAAGGAGCATGAAATAAACTATTCCACTCATGATTTGGAGTTGGCAACCATATTGCATGCCTTGAGGAAATGGAGACACTACCTCATGGGGAAGAGGTTTGAGCTAAGAAAAGACCATAATGGTCTGAAATATTTATTTGATCATCCAAATCCAAATGCTAGGAAAAGCAGATGGTTAGAATTTCTAAGCGAATATGACTTTGATATAAAGCATATCAAGGGAAAAGAGAATAAAGTGGTTGATGCACTCAGCAGGAGGGTGCATTAACTACATGCTACATCCATTAGCATGTATCAGACTGATATTAAAAGAAAAATTCTGAAGGCTGCAAATGCAGATCTGCAATACAGAGAATTGGTAGCAAGGCTATAGCAGGGTAAGATGCCACAAAAGGTGGATAGTTATAATTTGGGAATAGATGGAATACTATTGCACAAGCACATAATTTTTGTTCCAATTGTCCAGGACTTGAAACGTATGATTTTGAATGGAATGCATAATGTTCCTTATGCAAGGCACCCTGGATATCAGAAAATTGTGGCAGCGATCAAGAGCCATTACTTTTGTTCAGGTATGAAGAGAGAGATCGTTGAATACATTGTTAGATGTATGGAATGCCAGAAATTTAAAGTTGAGCATATGCACCCATCAGGGTTGTTGCAACCTTTGCCCATTCCTGAATGGAAGTGGGAAGTGGTGACAATGGATTTTATTACAGGACTGCCCAAAACAGGCAAGCTACATGACTCGATCATGGTAGTGGTGGATAAGATTATAAAAGATGCCCATTTTATTCCACTGAAAACTACTCACAAGGCAACAAATGTTGTTGATATTTTCATAAAGGAAGTGGCATGATTGCACGAAATTCCTAAATCAATTGTGTCCGACAGAGACCCGAAATTCACCTCGAATTTTTGGAAATGATTGTTCAAAGGATTCAGAACGAATCTGAACTTTAGTACATCTTATCATCCTAAGACGGATGGATAGACAGAGAGGGTGAACAGAGTGATAGAAGACATACTGAGGATGTATGTGATGGACAAACCATCGAAATGGGAAGACTACCTGCACTTGGTAGAATTCGCTTACAACAATGGGTATCAGGCACCATTGAAGATGAGCCCATTTGAAGCACTTTACGACAGAAAGTGCAACACTCTAGTGAGTTGGGATAATCCAGCTGATAGGACAGTAGTTGGGCCAGATTTTCTCAAGGTGATGGAGAACCAAATTATAAAAATTAAGCAGAATTTAAAAGATTCCCAAGACAGGCAGAAAAGTTATTCCGATAAGAACATGACCCACAAGGATTTCAAAGTGGTTGATCATGTTTTCCTGAAGGTGAAAGCTAACAAGAGTTCCCTAAAGCTGAGAAGTTGCGCCAAGTTGGCAGCCAGATTTTGTGGGCCATTTGAAATCCTAGAGAGGATTGGTCTAGTTGCTTATATGATTGCATTGCCTGCATCTATGTTTGTTTATAATGTATTCCATGTATCATTGCTAAAGAAATATATACCTAATGCTAATCATGTTATTGATTGGAATGTGATTCAGGTGGAACAAGAAGGCGCTTTTCAAGTGCATCTGGTGCGCATTTTGGACTGGAAAATCAAGCAGCTCCGGAATCAAGCCATAGGGCTTGTAAAGGTCCAATGGACCTGGTACGGTCTTGAGGACGCTACTTGGGAGCATGAGGATGCAATGCGGACAGAATACCCACATCTTTTTGAGGATTTTTGAAAATTTTGTTGTATATGGGTATATGATGCACTGAGGAGAGTGCATAAATAAGGGGAGAGTATTGTAATATCCCTCGGTTGAACCCAATTGTAAATGTAATGTAAGTATACTTAAGTTGGTGAGTTGTTTTGACATCATTTTTTAATGCACCTTTCATGGCATAGTGCACGCATGCACTGCGTAATAAAATGATGTAGTGTACACATTCCCGAATACCACGCGTAGTAACTAAAGTGCGTGTAGTATGGAGGTCAACAAGCCTTATGTATATGATGTGTGTTATAGGATGGTGAGCCAGTTATTATAAGTTGGGATGCTTATTTTTTGGAATTAGGGCAGAGCGCCTAGATGTTAAAGGCCAGTGCACCTATTTTGTACATGTCTCATGATTAATATAAAATACATCGTTGCGCGCAGACCAACCACGATAAAAGAGACGGGGGACTGAACTCCACCAATTAGGGAAAGGGAGGGCCAAAAGTTAAGGGAAAAGGCTAAGCTAGAGAGCTTAAGCCAAAAAGGAATATTATATTAATATTTCTTAAAACATAAAGTATGGATAATTATTTTATCCTAAGTTCCAAAGTTGGGGACAAGTGGAACAAAGTATCTTCCAACATGAAAAGTGTCAAGTTGGGGACATGCATACATATCGTGGGGACTTAGCTCATTTGGACAGCTGAAACATCATTCTTGCAATCATCTCCCCCATGGTTCTTTTCATCATTCATTCATCCAATCAATGATTCCATGACCATTTTCACTCACGCAGTCAGTTATCCTTCATACATTCATTTCACTATATCTGAGCCTATTTCCATAACCATTTCTGGTTGGTGTACCTGGTTAGCTTGGGAGCGGGATTGAAGAAGCGGGTTGTCAGGCTTGTGGGAAATTGAAGAGGCGGGTTATCAGGCCCATGAGCAATTCTCTGAGTGAGAGAAATGTTGGGAATTGATTTCCTGAAGGTGCTAAACTGCAGCTACAGTGTTATGAGACTTCATGTTTGGCTTGTTGTTGAAGCCCTGGAAGGGAAGTGGGGCAGTCGAAGGACTATTGAGAAGAGAAGGGGCACACTTCCTTGGGTAGGACAGGCATGTGGGGAATGAGAGGTTGTAGGCTGTTAATTGAGTGAGCACCTGAGACGGAGTCTTTCCTGTTGTCTATGAGCCTTTATCCTGGTTAGGAACCCCTTTACCCGGGTGGAGTTTAGTCCCAGCTCGGGGGGACTCACTGTTGAGAGTGATGAACAGTGTAGTCTAAGGCTAGGAGGTTCGTGGACGGTCTACATGTAGTTGGTGATAATATTTCCAAGATAATTACCAATCGTGTGATAAATTTACATGTTGCATTGTTATTTGCGTGCTTATGTTTACAGTTTATCATATGTGTGATTATAATTGTCTATAT
The DNA here is from genome assembly GCA_009831015.1 of Picea engelmannii. Classification (NCBI taxonomy): domain Eukaryota; kingdom Viridiplantae; phylum Streptophyta; class Pinopsida; order Pinales; family Pinaceae; genus Picea; species Picea engelmannii. Next base: position 23,046 of record ML831975.1, on the reverse strand, counting down.
GTTTATGGGTATTTCCCTGTATATGTTGCATGTCTATGTTTACCGTTATTTCAGTATGAAATCGAATATTTACATAATGTAATTGTTTTTTTACATTTATATGTAAAGATTCTGCAAGAGTGTTGTATGTATATGTTATAATTGCATGCAGTTTGAAGAGAAAACTTATGTGGCATAGCTCAGTTGAATATTGGGTATGTTACAGTATGTTTCGCAGTGAGAGAATGAAAATGTTCCCTTGTGTAGCCTGGCCCTTTGAAGGATGGGAATGTTACAAATACTTTTTCAGAGCTAAGTAAAATGTCTGAGGAGTGGCGTGTCTTGACTATGGGTGGTCAGGGACATTACATTGAGCATATAAAAGAGTTCAAAGGACTTGTTGAGACTCAATCAGGGAAAAATATCAAAGCCCTCCGTACAGATTATGGGGGGGGTATGTAAACAGAGATGTTCAAAATATTTTACTTGAGGTTGGGATATAATTGTAGCACACAGTACCATATACTCTACAGCAAAATGGGGTTGTTAAGTGGAAAAACGGATCTCTTAAAGAGATTTCTAGTTCCATGCTACATGCAAAGGCACTTCCTCCCAAGCTTTGGGTTGAAGCACTTAATTGTTCCAATCACATTCAAAACAAATATATTCATAGATATTTTAAGGATATGACTTCTTTCAAGGCTTGGAACGGAAACAAACCGGAAGCACCCACTTTCGTATCTTTGGATCATGAGCATGGTCTCGCATTCCCTTTGAGAAGAGGAAAGAATTATATGCACAGAGCCACCCATGCATCTTTGTTAGTTATCCTGATGATGTGAAGGATACAAATTCCTTGATCCCTATACATACCATCTCATCATTGAGCACAATGTCCAATTTGAAGAAAGTCCCTCGCATTCTCCACATGAGATACATGCATAGGATTTTGTACTTCCACCAATTGTGGATGATGAGTCCACACATTTGTATCACACCACATATCTAATTTCTGATATAGAATCGTAGGATTCAGAGGATACATATGCATACTCAGAGCATTCAGATTCACATTCAAAGCATTCAAATGTAGAGTTATTACATGCAGATGAGGAGCCAGAGCAGATGCCCAAGTGGGCATAGTCCACACTTCATGATGCAGGAGACCTTGTTGGGGATCTAGTGGATCCGAGGAGGATTAAATATCAATTTTAGGATCCTTCTCATGTACTCACTTCCACTGAACTGATGATGCCTTTTCATTTTATATGGTTTAGTCTTCATACCCACAATCCTATAGAGAGGTTGTAGGGAAGCAACCATGTAGGAGGAGTACAACTCTCTCCTCGAGAATTAGACTTGGGATCTAGTTTCGCTTCCTTTAGATAAGAATCTTGCCATATGTAGATGGGTCTACAGGACCAAAAATGCAGCAAATGGACAGGTGAGAAGACACAAGGAAATCTTGATTTCCAAGGTATTTCAGCAGATCCACAGGATCGACTATGATGATACTTTTTCTCCAATAGAAAAGTTGGATTCTATCAGGTTGGCCCTTGCCATTGGAGCAATCAGTGGATGGAATGTACATCGTATGTATGTGAAGAATTATTTTCTTCATGGGGATCTCTAAGAGGAGATTTTATATGGAGAAACCGCCCAGATTCATACATAATTCATATTTTGTGTGTTGAATAAAAAGTCGTGCTATGGCCTCAACTAGGGGCCTAGATCATGGTATGAAAATATGGACTCCTACTTGATATCTAAGAATTTTTCCAGATGAAAATCCGATCCAAAAGTCTACATGTTGAGGACCACTAACTCACTTATGATCCTAGTCCTATATGTGGATGATCATGTGATCATCGACAACTCAATTTCAGTGATTGTTGCGGTCAAGGGAATTATTCATGACAAGTTTTCGATGAAAAAAATGGCTCCACTCCATTTCTTTTTTGGTCTTGAGATCAACCAGGATGCATTAGGCATCAAGGTATCTCATTCTAAGTATGCTCAGGATCTCATGGAGGTATTCCACATGACAGACTGCATATCTGCACCTACACCCTTCTTATCTGGTGTTAGACTTGAGGATGGTTGGGATACACCAATGGTGGACAACACCTTGTATATACAAATTGTGGGGAGCCTTCTATATATCACCCACACCTGACCAGATCGATCATATGTAGTAGGGGTATTCAACAGGTACATCCAAGAGTTGCATGAGTTACACTGGAAGGTTTCCAAGCGCATTCTTAGATACATTCAGGGAACCATCAGTTATGGGATCCATTATGCAATAGGTTGCAAGTTAGACCTCATAGACTTCACCAATTTTGACTGGGTTGGCGACGACACCAATCGCAAGTCCACCTCCAGGTACATGTTTAGTTTGGGATCCATCCCAATCTGTTGGTCGAGCAAAAATAAGTCAACTATTGCTCTATCTTCAGCAAAGATCGAGTACAAGGGAGAATTCAACATCACCATCCAGGCATTGTGGATACAAAAACTCCTCACCAAGCTTGACATTCAGTTCCATCATCTAACTATGATCTGGTGTGACAACCATAGTACACTCAAATTCTATCGAGATCTAGTATAAAGAGAATGGATAAAACATATCGAGATCCATATGCATTTTATCAGGGATATGGTTCATGACAAGGTCATCAATTTGCAGTACTACCCTTCCACTGAGAAGACTGTCGACCTCTTCACCAAGAATTTCACTAAGTACAAATTTCATAGTTTGTGTGATTGTCTTGGAGTGAAGGACAAAGTTTCCTAGCAACTGTCTTTCTCTTCTTTTGATACATTGTATTTTGAGGGGGGGTGTTCCCATGAGTTTTTCCTTCTTTCCTCACTTTATTTCAGTGTTCATTAGTTGCATTAATCATGGTTACCTAACATGGCCTCTATTATCGGGACCCATTCATTATGTATACTCCCTAGTAGTGTTCAGGGGGGGTATTAGAGATATTACACACACCTAGGATTTTCCTTTCATTTTATTTTCCTAAGTTTATTTGGTTATGTTGAGGGTCCCTTATTCTAAGATGTTCTCCTCTCATTGAGGATATTCTCCCCTAGAAAAGGGTGCCACATACCCTCCAGTAAATTCTCAATTACTGTTCAATTAGACTAGTTGGGTGAAGTGTTGCATGTCAACCTTGGCTTTATCACCAAGTGTTTCATGATAACCTCAGGATCATCACTGATAATGTGCAGTTTCATTGGTATCATCACCAATAATACACATTCCACATGTGTGAGTGATATCCTCCTCATTTCACTATGGTTTGTCTAGTTAATTGGTGATCGCATGGCCAGTTAACTAGGACTAGGTGGCAATTGACTCCAGTGATTGCCAGTGTGTGTCACATCTCTCTAGAACACTCCTAATGTGCATTATCTTGGCTAATATGTTGAGTTAGTTGTGTCATACAATTTATATCACATGTATTGTATCATTGTCTTACTTAGATAATAGAAATTCTCTCATTCTTTTATCCATTTGTGTCTTCTCTCTTCATCCACCATTGCAAGTTGTGTATGCTTCATTGTTAGCTAGATATTTTGTGCAAGTATCTCAAAAACTCTACAATTATTAGCAAATGTTTGTAACCACATGAGAGATATATGGATCTAAATTTATTATTGGTTATCTTATTTTTTGTATAAATACGAGTACCTTCTCCATTCCAATGGGGGGACTCTTGGGGAATATGTCCAAACTATGATGGAATAGAATAAATCCTTTTGATATTTCTCTTCATATAGATTGTCATTGTTTAGTTTTATAAATAGCATGATTTGATTTAGTTTTATGATGTTGTAGTTACTTCGCTACCTTGTTTTTGAGAGAATTGAGCTCACTCCAAATGGATCATGGTGGTATTTATTTTTGACAGAAACAGTTATGATTTTTATTAAAAAAAAGGGTTGTGCCAGGGAAAAAACAACCTTGATGTACAAAATTTCCATAGGCCTGAACGAAAACTGTAGTATTACATATGTCCTAAATAGTCTTAAATCTTCTCAAATATACATCAAAACTGCTACAATTTTCCCATGGATAGATTTCTACATAGGAGAATAACAAAAAAGAAATTTGACACTGCATATATCTATCCTAATTGAGTTTCAGATATGTATAAACCTCTCTAGGAGTAGCTTCCAGAACGTCGCACGTAGGTTGATGCAGAGTTGGTTGAAGAACTTCACAGTACGTTATTGATCCCTCTGTTGGCAAGGGCCTCTGTTGTGTTGGAGCTTCGAGAGGATCGCGAGGAAAAGACCGAAGTTGGGATGAATTTTAATTGACTACATGGGGAACCAAATCTAATTCCTCTTTCTTCTTTGCCTCTTGTTATTGCAATTGATGGGTTAATTGGGAATTTGAATTTCTCAGAGTCTCCATTTTTGTTTGTTTTGACTATAATTCTTCCTACATCTTCTCCGATTTTCATTCAGTGCAATTGCAGGGAACACTGCTCTGCCGCCACATAATTGAGACAATTATACTACAGAGAGGGAGCTTCCAAAACCGAAAATGCCAATGCAGGCCTTTTAATTTGATGTCGGGTTTGTGCTGCCAATTCTTCCATAATCCATTTAATTCCCAGTCGCTACCCAAAGATAATTGCTCAAGTGAATTTGATGTTGAATCCCAACAGAGAAAGGATGGAACCATATAATGAAAGGATGAGGTGAAGAGCATATTCAATACCAAGCCCAACAATTGTGTTGCAGTTCTCGTATAGACATTGACACTTACAAGGTCGAGGGGGATTATCTCTTGCATTAGAACCTGAACTTAGGGGAATTTCCCACGTGGATCCATTAGCTCGCATGGGATTGGTTTAAAAAACATCAAATGAAGAAGAGATAACATGTGTGATTTGAAGGTGTGGCCTCATGTCTCTTGTATGGGAGGTCTTCTTAGTGAGCCATGATTTTGGGTGACGTTAGCAGTTCCTATGTTGATAGGAGGTGGGGTCACATCCCCTCCCAATCCTTTCAATTCAACATTAAATTTCTTGGACCAATAATTCTCCTTGAGGGAGTTTAAATTTTTACAAAGGAACATTGATAACTTACGGTAAATAAATTTGAGAGTATTCCTCATTTATTCTGAGGGTGCTCTTTTCAAATTGCTTTACTTCTTTGGCCAAGGAATCCTCCTACCCATTTTGGGTTCCATAAATGTGGCAATAGATTATAGAGTTAACTTTTGTTTCCAACATCATGATTCTATGGTAGATCCGCATAATGTTGGGATGAGCCTTTTTAATTAGTTTTCGAAGTCGCTTGACAATTAAATCATAATCACCAAAGGCGACTATTCAAGTAGATTTATTTGTTGGTATGAGCTACATTCCCATATATATTGTGAGGGCCTCTTCTTGATTATTTGTAGTGTTTCCTAGCCCCCTTGAAAACTCAATAGTCTTTTTTCCTTCGGAGTCAAAGATGACTCCCCCCACACCAATCGCCCCTGGATCATGGTGGTATTTTATTTCATTTTAGCCAACTATGTTTTCCTTTTATTAAATAATTTATTCATTGAAAGAATAGGTGTCTAACATATGTCAAGAGATAACTTGGTGACAAAAGGGTCCTAGTATCATGATGGTGTTTGAGTACATGATCATTGCTAGAATTGATTAAGATTCATTTTGATTGATAAAGTGTGGTGTGTTTCATTTCTGAATTTGATTTCATTTATATTCATTCATTGAATTATGCTCTATATACCAAAATGGAGCATTTTTGTATAAAGATTCAGACCTTAAGAATTGAACACTTTACAACCTAATTTACAACACTTGTGGATATAGTAAGAGATAATTTATTAATGAATTTGTCTTTGTTTCTTTTTGTTTCAAAGAAATTGATTTCATAGTTAGATTCATAAGCATCTTAGGTGGATCATATTACAAATAATATAATTATACACGTACAATGTTTACATTTCTTAAGTTTACAAACTCCCAGGTTGATAATTTAATGTAACATGATTTATGCATATAAATCACCTGACATTTTCAAAATCGTTTCTAGGGATATGCTAAAGGAATTGGGTAATTTGCAGTTTCTTGCATTTTGAATAATTTAGAAATCATTTTGCATACAGGGAAATAGAGACGGTAAGATGAGAGGTAAGAACCTACACATTCACTATAGAATTTCTAATTCAATAGTGAGTCTCTATTTCACCTAGAAATAATGTTAATTTAGGATTGCATGAGTAGACTTAGATAGATTTCTTGCTAAAATATTTTAATCATTTATATGCATGGTGCAATAAGAACCACTCCATTTACTAACCCATTGGAAAGAACATATATGGTAGAAAGGATGTGTCTGAAGGAGGAAATGAAGGATGTGAGCTTTACAAAAATACAATCAAACACTTCAAGGTACACTATTGATTCTTTCTTGTCCAAATTTGCATTATAAAGCGACATTTGCTACAAATCCATAAAGGCCACATTTAAGATCTAAAGATGGGTATTGGATATTTTTAGGAAATTAACTTATCACATCATTGTCAATATACCTATCAACAATATCAATACTTAAAAAAAAAAATTCTTTTAAAAAATGGTCATTTTTAGATTATTGTAGCAAATTGACTTCGAAAATCTATTAAAAACAAAGTTAGGATAGTCAAGATTTGAGGAACTAAAATTGATATTTCTAAAATTGATTTTAGAAATAGGATTTTTAAAAACTATTTCTAAAGGAGATATCCCTTGGAATATTGTCTCCAACCCAATTTGAATCACTTCATTTGGGTATAGAACAAAAATTTTATGACCAAATTACTAATTGTTGGTCATAAAATCTACATCATGGAAAATCTCCATCTTGATTGTTCACAAGTAGATCTAGAATATAAAATCACCACATATTCAAAACATGTTTACAATGGATAAATATATTCAAGTATAGTTTAATACTCAGTTTGAATCACTTAATTTGGACATCTTATGAAAAAATTATTCACAAATTAGTGACTGCCTATCCTAAAACGACTTAACAATTTGTTTTTCTTCTAGGTCTATTCATATGTAGTTTTGGGATATAAAATTAAATTAATCTTAAAAAACATATATAATGGAGATAGATAATTTAATATACTTTATTATACAAGTTGAATCACATTTAATGAAAACGTTACACTCAAAATACCAATTGTTGGTCTAGGAAAAAATTCACAAGCAACCTTGTTAAGCAGGATGTTCCTCATCATGTTTGATGCATAATTTAAAATCACTTTAAAAAATTGTTTATATTGGAGATATCCATATGAATCCACTTAAATTTGGATTTGGAATCACTCCAAATGATCTTCGAACGGATATTTTATCAACAAAACATTGTCGGGTAGTCTAGCTAGCCAACACTTCTCAACAGGTAAAAATTTGAATTTTTCTTCGTTGGATCTATTTTATATACATTGTTTGTATTTATATTGCAAGTTTCTTGGAAGAATAAATATCGATAATATTTATTCCCTCATCATCTCACATTCTTTTGTAGGAAAATTCTTATTTTTTGCAAGTTCTGGGACGATCCCAGGGGTCAAATTTATGGACGAGTGGTTTTAAAAAATCAAATTTTGAAGAATCATGAACGAGGGTGACATCCAATCCAACCAAGTGATGTTGAACAAGCCATGATCAAAGCACAATTTCCTTGTATCTTGCTAAAAATGTTCCATATGTTGACCAACAACACCAACAATATCATTTTTTTCAAAATGGATCGAGATCAACATGAAGGCTAATGATGATGAAGATCGGTATCAAAGAAAAGTCAAATCCATACCATGTCATGTCATATTCAAAATGAAATTACTACCAAAGGAAATCTCCCAGAAGCCTATTGTTCATTATGTCATCCAACAATATGGTATGTTCATATATTCCCTTCTTCTGAGCTTAAAAATCCATACATGTTGAAGTTCAAACTCCCATTTGTTTAAGTATTCAATTTTCAACTTTTCATCTGACTACTATTACCGAATCATGACTTCAACCCATTTTTCCTTCATGAACTTACCATAATTCCCTATTCCATCCACCCCTAACCCATGAATAAATTCACTCAACTCACTTGTAACCGTGTCATGTCACTGTCATTTTCGTTTTTCCAAATAATTTCATGCTTGATAGTGAAAATATTTCATTTGTGGTTTTTCAAATCATTTTGTTCTATGCTCAAGTTCAATTATGTGGAATTCCTTAAGGCCCTCCTTCCAACAAATATTGTCCCATTGACTTCAACACCTTATCTAGGATCAATATTAGAGATATCGTATAGTACCTTGGGACTTGCATGCATTAATGGCAAGCCTCCTCACTGTTAACAGTGGGAATTTATCAATGTCTCCTAGTTGACAGATTATACAGGTGACTCGACTTCAACACATCTATCCATACCTGTTAGAATGTACTATGGTACATTGACACTCATTATCATTAACGATGAGTTGTATTGCATTGGTTAATGATATTCATTAATGATCAGTAATCCAACAAATTCTTTCCATGTTTGACTGCAGAACATTTATTCACATGGTGATTAGAATTTATGAGTGGAATCAACTGATTAACAGACCAAATAGAATAACACAGAGATATAGAGAACAACAATAGATATCTAGTGAACAATAAATTATATTGAATAAACGAAATAGGTTGAAACAGTAAAATTGCAGAACTGAAAACAACTTGCTTGAACGGTGGTAGTTATATATGAGAAGAGATACGGCTACTACTCACATCTGTCTGAGCAGAATGATTACAATGAGGCTCTAGAGACCTTTTTAACATTACTCATGAATGCCAAAACCATAGACATCCAAACACATAAACCTAGGAGGTGAAACACCAAAAGTTATGTGGGCCCCGCTGGGTAAGTTGGTACCTCAACATCCTAGGGTCGTAACTTTTGCATATGACCTCATTTTTAGGCACGTGATAGCCCATTGGAAAGGTATTTTCGAGAACTACATATCATGTCGTCAAAATCTCACTTCGTCTATAGTTTGATTGTGGCAAGCCAAAAAACATTGTTTAGGGCCCCAAAACGGCCCTGGAAGTATAGAAAGATGTGCTGACATGAAAAATTCCAAAACAAGCCAGTTAAATTAGGTGGGTGGCAAGAAATCTCCACATAGAAGATTTTTAGGGCTTCAGGCAGCCCCAGAAGTGTAGAACTCACAATTACAAAGAAGTACAGAAGAATGTGTTGAACTAAAAAAATTCAATAGGAGCCATTTGGAATAGGTGGGTGGCCACCAATATCAACTTGGATCAATCCTCCCCCATTTGGAAGCAATGGTCTCCATTTCATTGATTTCCCCCATCAGGTGAGGAAAATTCTATTGAGTTTGGCCCCAGGTGAGCCACTTGCCTTGGTGTAGGAGTTTCCCTACCTTGACAACCCGATAAAGTTGGATCATCTGTTGGTGAGTGCCCTTGACCTGTGTTTTCACTATATGATCATTTGATGCATGTTCAATGCAGTCAAGGTTGAGCTATGTTGGTGTCAATTGTTTTTCAATCTCTGAGGTGTCCAATAGTGGTGGAAAATATGGCCAAAGGAGGTCCACATTGAACATTGGGTGCAAGCCAAGGAAGGGTGGAGTGTTGAGCTCAAAATCATTTCTACCCACAACCTTGGTGATAGTGTAAGGCCCATAGCACAGTGGGTGGAGCTTCCAATGGGGCCCTATAAGGCACTCTTTCTGCAAATGTAACTAGACCTTGTCTCCCACCTGAAACTAGTGTGGTACCATGTGTTGATCATGGAGTTGCTTGTACTTAGAATTGGCTTTCTACAAAATATCATGGACCTGTTGGTGGATGTGATGAATCCGCTCAATTAATAGCGTGGCTTTGTTGTCTTCAGACTGAACATGGGAAGAATTTTCCTATGTGGTTGCAAGAGGTAGTGAAACATCAATGGGACCCAAGGTTTGGAATCCCAACCCCACCTGAAATGGGCTATGGATGGTGGAGATATGAATAGCCTTGTTGTAGTTGTGTTGAACATAGGGAATACTCTCATCCCATGTATGTGGATGCTTAGAGTTTGACATGCGCGAGATGTGCACAATCATCCGATTGACGACCTATGTTTGGTCGTCAGTTTGGGGGTGGAAAGTAGTGGATTTAGTGAGCTTGGTGTCCAACAATGACCAGAGACTCGACCAAAATGTGTTGAGGAACCTGTTGTCTTGATTGGAGATGATGGTTTGTGGTATCCCAAAATGAACCCACACACGTTCGAAGAAGAGATTGGTATTATATGTCAATGTGATGCTCTTCTTGCAGGCTTTGAGGATGGACATATTTGAAAACCGATCAACTACCACAAATACACAACCATTTCCTTGCTTGGTGGAAATAAGGCCAGACATATAATTCATCAAGATGGATTCCCAAGGCCTCTTGGGAGTAGGGAGAGGGGTGTATAAGCCTTTCTTCTTGATGGTTGGCTTGGCAATGGCACAGGAAGTGCAAGATATGATATACGTGTTGACGTCTTGTCGAAGTTTTAGCCAATAAAAATGTTTCTGTAGAACAACCACATTTTTCTTCATGCCATTCGACTGTAGTGAGAATCACAAATCATATTTGCACACTTTCTTGCAGTAACACAGAGATGTCCCATATGGCATAACAGTCCATCCTGAATTTGAAAATCGGTGAAATTCGCACCTGTACCCAAGAGCTTATAGGTGGTGGTGAAGTCTGGATCTTGCTGATAAATTTGGGGCCACTCAGATGCCTCATGTCCACAAGAATGGAGCATAGTGGTGAGTGAATCCATGGGAGGTCGACTGAGGCAGTCAGTGACATGATTTTTTCTCCCTATCTTATTGATCCGTAGGATCTTTTAATGACTATGGTTGAGTTTTTAATTGCATGTGTTAATTAACCATTTGAGAATCTTAATGAAAGAATGAGGAAAAGAGAGGAATTATGACAGCCATATACACATATGCAGATCTGAAATGAAGTAATAAAAAGCAAACCATAACACGAGGATTGATAATGAAGTTCGACACAACGTTGCCTACGTCACTGGGCCTTTGTCTCTGTGGGGGAGGCTTCTTTATTTATGTTTAAAATCTCAAAAGTACATCGCAGAAAATCCAATTGGCTACAAGACTGATCTGGTCATGTTCTTCCAGATCTCTAGAACCCAGCAAAGAAAACAGCACGCAAAACGGATGACCGGAGCTCCCAGAAATGGCCCGCAAGCGTCTGCTCCTCAATAGCTTCTCTGCATAAAAATGGCTTTGGCTTGGCTTCCCTTCAGCATAACTCTTCTCTGACTATCCTTCCATGGCCTCAAACAGGCCT
>ML831975.1:0-11574 GCA_009831015.1 Picea engelmannii | reverse complement strand
ATGGAGGTGAAGGAGGAATCTAAGGATGATCCTCTTCCTCTTCACTTTTTCCCTTTGAAGATTCACCAAAAACTGGTCTCTTTCGTTCCAAGTAATCCTCATACAAAACTTTCACCATCTCCGACATAGCAAGGAATGTTTTCCGGAATTCTTTCTCATCCTGAGAAATCCCTTCTTCTGATGCCATCTTCTCGCTGTGAGAAGCTCTCTTTCTCAATCCAATTAATGGATTCTCTACAACAATCTCACCTTCACCACACTGTATCTTTTCCTTGGTTAACATGCAAAACTCAAACCCAAACGTCAACTAGCTCTGATACCACTTGATCCATAGGATCTTTTAATGACTATGGTTGAGTTTTTAATTGCATGTGTTAATTAACCATTTGAGAAGCTTAATGAAAGAATGAGGAAAAGAGAGGAATTATGACATCCATATACACATATTCAGATCTTAAATGAAGTAATAAACAGTAAACCATAACACGAGGATTGATAACGGAGTTTGGCACAACACTGCCTACGTCTCCGAGCCTTTGTCTCTGTGGGGGAGGCTTCTTTATTTCTGTTCAAAAGCTCAAAATTACATTGCAAAAATTCCAATTGGCTACAAGACTGATCTGGTCATGTTCTTCTATATCTCTAGAACCTAGCAAAGAAAACGGCACGCAAAACGGATGACCGGAGCTCCCAGAAATGGCCCGCAAGCATCTGCTCCTCAATAGCTTCCTTGCATAAAAATGGTTTTGGCTTGGCTTCCCTTCAGCATAAATCTTCTCTGACTATCCTTCCATGGCCTCAAACAGGCCTGGTTTATATAGATCTGAAGTTGGTTATCCATCCCCAACTTCCTCCCAAAATTTGGGCTCCAAAAATGCCCAATATCTCCCAAAAATGACCAAAATCCATTAATAACAGGCATAATATCAATGAAAAATCCAAACTATAATATAAAAACCAAAATTTGTTTTAATTCTGGGTGCAGCCCCCTTCGGCGCGCGCTCCTGGTCATATGGGAGGCGTCCATGTGTCTAGGAGTTGTCCCTATAGTGCGTTGGCCCCCCTGTATCCGGCTGGCTCCTGGTCCTGTGGCGCAGTCCATGGATCCTCGGGCTAACAGTCATAACCCCCTGTGCCTTATTTGATGGAAAGCTCCTGGTCCTATGGGATCCGCCTGAGATCTGGGGTTTGATCCCTACCGTCACCCCCCCACACTCACCATCGCTTCGTTTTGTGGTAAGGGCATAGACCACGGTCGAAACCATGGGCTGGGGCTAAGCCCCAGCCCTTTCCGCCTCCGATTGATCTTTGACTTCAATTAAAATATTTTGTTTGGCGTATGGTTAATAAGAACCAACATTGGCCTGAGTGGTTAGCCCGGTCCTGCCAGTCCACAGTCCGGAGGAGAGGTCGGGGGTTCGACCCCGGTGGAGACCATATAATTTTATACAAACCTCGAGCCAACCATAGGGTGCCACGTGGCACCTCTCCAACCAATCAAAAACTGCCACATGTCAAGTGCCGAATGGTCCACGTGTCTACCATGTACCCTGCCACCTGCCAGCCTGTGCCGCGTGTCTGCCACGTCACTGCCCTGTCAGCCTTGCCACGTGTCTGCCACGTCATCATGTGCCACGTGTCACCCTTACAGTGGTGACATGTGTCACCTTCTGATTGGTCCAACTATACCTGTCGTACTCCCTGTCACCTTCCACGTGTCATCTCCAGGAGATGCCACGTTAGTTGTACAGTCGTACGTCTTGTACAGTCAGCCTGCCACGTGGCATTGTACGAACTGTACAGTCATCCACTTTTTTTGCCTGTTTGGGTTTTCGAACAGAACACGATATCTTTCGCATACGAAGCCCATTTGACGAAGTAAATATATGGTCGGAATCAAGAAGACGAGATAGACACAATGGCGTTGGTTTCGTCGAATTCCAAGCACTTTTAGTTTTGAGCCTTTTTTAGCCCTGTCAGGCTTCTAGATCCAATTCTAGATCACTTATACTTGATGTTGATATGGAACTGATGCAGGTAGGTGGACCACTTTTGATGGTGATTATTCTGCAACTTCCCGTGTGTCTGTATGAACTACAAAGGTTTGTGATCAATGTGGATGATTGTCTCCTTTCCCAAAATGTAATGTTTCCATTGACAATGGGATTGTACAATGGAATACATTTCCTTGTCATAAGTGGGGTATTTCCAGACAATATCTGAGAGTGTCTCATTATGGTATTCTACCAGATGATCGTGATGAGTGAGAAATATGCCTATAGCATAGTCGGATGCATCAATATCAATCTCGAACGGTTGTTGCAGATCGAGTAAGAAGAGTACTGGAGTTGAGCACAAGCGATGCTTCATATCATAAAATGCTCGTTGTTGTTCCTTCCCCAATGCAAAATTTTCTCTGCCATCGCCCTTGGTCACTTGACTGAGGGCCCATGCAATATGGGAGAATCCCAACACAAATCGTCGATAGAAGTTGGTCAGTCCCAAGAAGCTCTAAAGATCGATTAGTGTGGTTGAGGCTGGCCAGTCACATATGACTTGGATTTTAGCTTAATCAACATGTACCCCATGCTCATCAACAATGTAGCCCAAGTATTGGACAATGTTCATGCCAAAGGAGAATTTTTCCAAGTTGGCATATAGCTTATGTTGCCACAGAGTGCCCAAAACATGTTGAATATGTTGCATGTGTTCCTCCCAAGTTCTGTTGAAGATGAGGATGGCATCCACATATACCACCACAAAAGAGTTGGTGAAGGGTCTCAATACATCATCCATCAACATCATGAAATTGGTTGGTGCATTTGTTAAGCCAAAGGGCATGACCATCCATTCGAAGAGACCTTCTTTAGATTTGAAAGTTGTCTTCCATACATCCGTTGGTTCGATGGGAACCTGGTGGTAGCCAGAGTTTAGGTCAATCTTGCTGAAGAAATTTTCCCCCTTGAGTTGGTCAAGAAGTTCATCAATTATGGGAACTGGGTACCGATTCCTGACTATGATTTTGTTTAATGTTTTGTAATCAATGTAGATTCACCAAGTCCCATATTTCTTATGCACCAATACAATTGGGTTTCCACAAAGGGAGGATATGGGTCTGATGTGCCCCTTTTGAAGCAGCTCTTGGATCTAACAGTTGATTTCGTCATTTTCCATTAGCGAGCGATGATAGACTCATCCATTAGGCAGAGGTGTATCGGGGATTAGATCAATTGGGTGCTTGACTTGGCAGTGCATCGGTACCCTAGTGGGTGAGGAGAAAATGTCTTTGTACTCTTCCATGATCTTGTCCACTTGCTTCTGCTACAAAGAGAGGCTATGTGTAGAGGCCACAGATGTGGAGACGACCTTTTTCTTACTATGAGCTCGGATCCCAAAGAAGATGAACTTCCCAGTCTATGAAATGACCTTATTTCATTGCTTAACAGAGATTAAAGAAATAGTGGTAGGTGACGCTACCTCTGGTATCCTGTAAAATTATCTACCCAAAGTAATAATAACATTGTCGGGTCTAGACTCATACACAACATGTCGCTTCCACAAATATGGTTGTCCTAAAAGAACAACACAAAATTTAAGGGGAGAAATATCACACAATACCTCATCTTTGAAAGGCTTGATGACGTAGGGAAGAAGACAATGTTAGCTGACACAGAGATCTCTTCCTTGGTTAAGCCAGCCGATGGTGTAGGGCTGCAAGTGCGATGTCATCGGAAGGTCTAGCCACTTGACGACCTCTACTAAGATCAGGTTCTTCTAACTACCTCTATCGACAATGAGATGAAGTAGAGCCCCCTTTACCCACATCTGTGAGTGAAAGAGGCATTTTCCTTCCTCTGGTTCTTTTGGTTCACTTGGATGTAATTTGGTGGTAGCGACAGTGGAACTAGGTTAAACATCGATAATTCACTTCCCTCCTTCTGGATTTGATTTAGAGTCAGAATTGACCTCTGACTCGAAAGCTTTCATCTTGGCCATAAGTGACTGCTTGGAGTAGCATTCTTCGATGTTGTGCCAAGGGCGTTTATGGTATTCACACCATTTTCCCATATCCTTCTTCGACTTCTCATTACCCTTCTTGTGTTGTGGCTTGGAATAGTTGTCCTGAGAGTGGATATATTTGCTTTGTTACTTTTTGTGTGGGTTTGAGCCACCTTTTCCCTGCTTCGACTGTGAGGAGTTTGCAGATCCAAATTCTCACCTCTTCTGCTTAAAATTTTTCTCGATCTTGACAACATATCTATAAGTTGTACCCAATGATGCGATGTCTAGAAAATCCAATTCTATTTGAATGTATCTATGCAAACAACCACATTATTTGAGTACCATATGTTTCTCATAGTCTTTAATACCATATTTGATGCGTAGGGTATGGAAAATATTGGTGAAATCTGGGACTGTCTGGTCCATTTCCTAACACAGGGTGGTCCATCTTGTGTATTGGTCCTCGTAGCTTCCAACACGGTAGCATTGTTCTTTAATGGAATCATTGAAGGAATCCCATGTGGGGGAGACCACAAATATTTCATATTATTTTATGGCCCTTTGCTCAGAGAAAGTATCCCACCAGTCCTTAACATGACAAACGGCCTTGAGGAGTGACAAATTAATATTTTCCCTATTGGAAAAATTGTGGACTGAAAAATACCCTTCGAGTAGATTCACCCATTTATCTACAGCATTTGCATCTATCAGTCCTTAAAATAATGGAATATCAAAATTTACTTGTACCTTGAAGGGGGTTTCATGGCCGCTTGATGAAAATGCTTCTCCTGCGAGCAGTCGCCGAATGATTTGTGCAAAGTTGTCCATCATTTCGTTCCTTTTTCGTGCAAGGGATTCCTCGATCAACATTTTAAAATCATATCCTACTCCACAATATTTCTTTTCATCCCACATAGGTTTGTGTCGGGCTTAGCACGACTGATCTTGCAAAGGCTCGACTGGTTCAAGTCCCATCTTCTTGTACCCAAATCTTCTTGGAGACATGCACGAAGAAAAATAAATGAAGAGCAGACTGCTCTGATACCATTGATATGGATTTATGAGTGGAATGAACTAACTAACAGAATGAATACAATAACACAAAGATACGGAGAACAATAACATATATCCAGTGAACAATAACTTCTATTGAATAAATGAAATAGGCTGAAACTGTAAAATTGCAGAACTGAAAACAATTTGCTTGAATGGTGGTAGCTATCTCTGAGAAGAGATGTGGCTGCTATGTGCATCTATCTGAACAAAATGATTACAATGAGGCTCCAGAGGCCTTTTAAACATTACTCATGAATTCCAAAATCCTAGACATCCAAAAACCTAACCCTAGGAGGTGAAATGCCAAAAGTTATGTGGGCCTCGCTGGGTAAGTTGGTACCTCAACTTCCTGTGGTCATAACTTTTGCATACGACCTCCATTTTATGCCCGTGATAACCCATTGGAAAGGTATTTTCGAGAACTACACATTATGTCATCAAACTTTGACTTTGACTATAGTTTGATTGTGGCAAGCCAAAAAAACATTGTTTAGGGCCCCAAAACGACCCTGGAAGTACATAAATATGTGTTGACATGAAAAATTCCAAAATAATCCAGTTGGATTAGGTGGGCGACCACCAGTCTCCACCTGGAAGATGTGTAGGGCTTCAGATAGCCTCATAAGCATATAACCCACAATTACAAAGAAGTACAGAAGAACGTGTTGAACTAAAAATTGTCAAGAGGAGCCAGTTGGAATAGGTGGTTGGCCACCAATATCCACCTAGATCACATGGACATAGTTGTACCAAGGTTTGGAAATGGATGAAGACTATATGGTTTCATAGCACTAACAACAATTTGCAATTTCCAGATTTTTCAAATAAAAAGAGTCTGGGACCAGTAGATTAGTTCCAACAATAATAGGGTACAAAGGTTCCAATTTCAGATTTTATCCCCAATTCATACAACCAAGAGGAAGAAAGCAACATAAAGATCAAATTCCATAGTAGGACAAATGTCTTGTTCCAAATTGCTTCACTTCAGATCCATGATTTAGGTAGGTGAAGGTATGTTTATTTTCTACACTTTAATCAATAACTCCTTGAATGCCAGAAGATATGTACTTGGAAAATTCCCATGCATATATGCTCTTTTTTATGTCTTCATATGGCCTTCCCTATTTTCCAAATGTTTCCAAGGACGAAAAACACCTTTAGTTGGGGGGAGGGTTATTCATACATTTTTAAAGATCAAGTCCCTATGATGTTGTGACTCCTTGAAAGATTCTCTTATGAAAACTTCCTTGTGAAAAATGTTTCTATGCATGTCTCTTCCACACATATGGAAATTGCAATTACAAGAAAACAACTGCAATTACACGAAAACAACTGCAATTACAAGAAAACAACAATAGTTACAGGAAATTGAAATCTGGTAATCCATCATTGGTTTGCCTATCAGTGGCCCTCCAAATACAAATATTCCACTTGGAGGTTGTTCATGTTCTTCATAGAATGGTGTGGTTCCTATCAAATCACCTTAAATTCAGACTAGTTTCTCTAAGGAAAATGGTCAAACCAAAAGTCAAACTTGGCAATTTCAAAGTAGTGAAATCTACTCCAAAGACAATTTGTGTGCATCATTTGCAGGTAACCAAGGATAAACCAAGAAAATATGAGGCGTGGTTTTTTTTACCAATATAATCATTCGGGTAATCACATGTGAAAAAATCTCAAAAAGGCATCAGGAAGGTTTTGAGAGCATGTTTATAAGGCAATTTTATATTTTTTACCATTGTGTGGAGGAAAGCTAGAATTCACGTTTTTTTGCACAATAATGCCTTTTCTTCATCTAAATGGAAATTTGGAATTGCATTAAGGTAGAAAAGGAAAACATACACCATGTCCAAAATCAAGAACTCAATTTGATATAGAGTGTGTATTTTTGTACATTTGAGCAATTTTGGAAGCTAGTCAAACTAAAAGTCAACAACAAAATTTCAGTGCATTGATGATAGACATAGACCAAAAGATGTCCAGGAGAAATGATTGGCATGTTCTCATGTATGAAGTAGTTTTTCTTTTATACATATTAAGGCATATATGGGTTAATTTTAGGTATGGTCTGAAAAGCATAGTACTCTAGTGCATATTTTCCTTGGGCATCCTCTTCCATGAAATTGGAAATGCCATACTTTTAGCCTTGACAATTATCATGATTACCATGCTTACCATGCTTTCCATTAGAAAAAATTATAGCATAAGTTTCAAACTAAAGTAATGTCGACTCAAGGTTATTGGTTGAAATCTACCACAAGAACTTTGGTGCAGTTATCACATCAATAGAAGTTTCCTCCAATAAGAGAACCTTACTGTCAATATGGGTTGCAAGAGTTAATATAATTCATTGCGGAAGATACTGGAAATATTGGCAGATATGTATGTTACTGCTTGCAATGGTCTTACTTTTTGTCATTTTTTTCTACATATTTTTTGAGAATTCATATTCATTTTGGAATTTTCCTCTAGGAATGGAGCAACCTGCAAGACCTCCAATTAAAGCAATTATTGGTGATCATGTTTCTTCTGATGATTAGAATATCTCATGAAAGAGGATAGCACCCAAGAACTCTCTTTGGATTCAGTTTTTGCCTTCATATTTATGTTTCCTACATTTAAAGGGAGGAAATATGTAATTATGCACTTCCTATAATCAGTTCTAAAATCCTGGTAATGCTTCATCAGTTTGCACATTCACACCACCTCAGGATAAAATCGATGAAATGGTTTTTGTTTAGAAGAGCATCAAGATGGTTTAGCTCCTATCAAACCGATCCCAATTTCATCACGGAGTTTGTGAGATCCTAATCAAAGCTACAGTCAACACCATTTTCTTTATATACAAAGAATAAATTGATTTGATTATATCTTGCAAACAGTGCATCGAATTGCCATGAAATTTGGAGAAGAAATGCACTAAGGTAAGATGAATAAACTTAGAAAATTTCAAGCAAATCCAATTCACAATTATTGAGAAATGAACCACTATCACCTACAACCATTTTTTTTATTTTTCGAAATCCGACAATTGGATTTTTCTCAATTTTTTTGTGTTGGAGCATCATGATGAAATTAACATGCTCACCAAAAATCAGCCCTACCCAGTTTCGAATTTGAGAGAAAATGAATGGAAAAGTCTATAATTCTCGTAAAAGAAGCTTTGGTAATTGTATTATAGGAATTCCTATAACAATCAATTCAAGGATCTGTTTTGAATGGTGAATATGGCACTTGGTCACAACTGGTAAGAAAAGGTTATTTTTGACGTTTGGGTGCTAAGGATTGTTTTAATAGAGGTCCATGATGCTTGAAGATGATTTATAATACAAATTCCATTTGCTTAGAGAATGCATGCACATGATTTTATTGTTCAAGTTTATTTGATAAGCATGATGTTTTTGGTTGTATTAGGGAAGAAAATAATTTCAAGATTTAAGTGTTGCCACATAAGAAATAACATTTGCAAAATGTGTGGTTGTTACACAAGAACCAACCGCAAGAAATCCAATTGCAACTTAAGTCTTTATATCCAAATTTTCAAAGGAAGAAGACCCCATTACATAGTTTAGGAGAATTAGATGCAAGGTTTCATGAGGACACACAACATTTTCAATTGGGGGGAAATGTTGGGTCACCAAAATGCCATATTTTTACCAACCTTTTCCTTGAATTTTAATCATTTTCCATTTTTTCATAACCTTGTATTAAGACCATTTTAATGTTTATATGTGGGATTGGGTTCCATATTTTCCAATGCATTTACTTTAGTATTTTAAGTGAGCATAAGATTAAATATTAGAAAAATAGCATGTTTTCACTTATCTTTGAAATTTGGGTAAGTTTTGTGATGTTTATAGGTACATTTGGAGTTTGCAACAATGTTTATTTTTACCACCTAGCTCCAAATTAGAATTTCCTCTTCAACCCTTGAATATTTGATGGGGATTTGAGAGGATCGCTCAAGTATCTTGGATGGAGAAGAACCATGGGATATTTTTTTATCAAATATTTTAGAGAGATTTGTGGAAATATTTTTAGAGATATTATTTGCTAATTATTAGAAAATGGTTGTAACCACATGAGAGATATGTGGATCTAAATTTATTATTGGTTATCTTAGTTTTTGTATAAATAAGAGTACCTTCTCCATTACAAGGGGGGACTCTTGGAGCATATGTCCAAACTATGATGGAATAGAATAAATCCTTTTGATGTTTCTCTTCATATAGATTGTCATTCTCTAGTTCTATAAATAGCATGCTTTGATTTAGTTTTATGATGTTGTAGTTAGCTCGCTACCTTGTTCTTGGGAGAATTGATTTCACTCCAAATGGATCATGGTGGTATTTTATTCCATTTTATACAAGTATTTTTTCCTTTTATTAAAGCGTTGATTCATGGTAAGAAGAGGTGCCTAACGCATGTCAAGAGATAACATGGTGACAGCAGGGTCCTAGTAGTACGATGGTGTTCAAGCACATGGTCATTGCTAGAATTGATTAAGCTTTATTTTGATTAATTAAGTGTGGTGTGTTTCATTTCTGAATTTGATTTCATTTATATTAATTCATTGAATTATGCTCTATATTTCTTAAGAATTGAATACTTAACTATGACCTTATTTACAATAGTTGTGGATATGGTAAAACATAATTTAGTAATGGATATGTCTTTGTTTCTTTTTTTTTCAAAGAAAATGTTTTCCATAGTTAGATTCATAAGCATATTAGGTAGATCATATTACAAATAATCTAATTATGCACATACATTGTTTGCATTTCACAATTTTATGAACTCCCAAGTTGATAATTTAATGTAACATGATTTATGCATATAAATCGCCTAACACATAGAGTGATACAATGGCTCATATTCTCCTTGATCTTAATGACTACATTGATCTATGGCTTAACACCCAATTGGTCCATGATCTCTATTTAAAGAGCATGGAGGGTCATTTGTTAATGATCGATTGTGAGAAACTATTTTGTAAAATAACTTTCTTTTGCATTAATATATTTCATCAAGTGGTCGTGTTGGTTGGGGCTATGGAATGTTTCCCTATTCGAGGGTTTTAACCACGTAAAAAAATTAGTGTATCAATATTTGACCTAGTTGTGTGACTGGTTACTGAAGGTGTTTTTCATGTGTGGGAATACCATGTTTTTTCAAACATCCATCCCCTATCTCCCTCAACTAGATAATGTCTCCCAAACAATTGTTACCATGTATTTGGTCTGGCCTCTTGTTATATGCATTGTATAAGAAGCCACTAACATGGAGAAGGATAGTCAGTAGGATTTAATGTATGTTGACACTTTGACATGATGGACATGGAAGTAGAGTTTAAATAAGATGTATTTCTCCATGTCATTTCAAAATTTTAACAGAACAACCCAAAAATGATACGTATTTTTCTCTTCCTTTGTGGGATTACTTTGAGGTTGTGATGGTTTTGAGCATTGAAATGTTGTTTTGTTGGTTTAGAGCATTAAAACTCATATTTATTGGTTATTCATGGTTGCGCTCAACCCTCTTAAGTTCTTCCTATGTTGAAACACTTTGTAGTCATGTTGGCTTTGAGAATTGAAACTCATGGTTTTCTTTCTATGATGGAACACTTTGTATTCATGGTGGTTTTGAGAATTTAAACCCCTCTTTGCTAGTTTGGAGTGTTGAAACTTTGGTTTATAGGTCCATTGTGGTTGAAATTGACCCTCATCATTTCTCTACACTTTCATTCTATGCTCACATCCATCCTAGTTCGTTGGGTTTTGTAGGATGGTTTCAACATCTTCTTTTGGTTCCTACAAATTTCCATCTTTTAGTTTATATATCAATGTTGGGGCTAAATATATGCACTATTAATTCCCACATTTAATTATCAACCGGGGCTCGTAAGCTTCGAGGTGAAGGTAAAGGAAACACAGGATCAGAGCCTAGTCTAGCCTAATCTAAAGCCAACAAAACAATTTTTAAACCCACACTGCAGGAAATTAACACTAAGGATTCATCACTGGGACGTAGGAATACTTAGTGCTATAAAGGCTTAGATCACAGTCTTTCAGGCACTTGGGGTGATGTTCATGTGATTAATAGTGGGTAGCTTACTTAAGTTTCTTGTCCTTCAATGGATTCCAATAGTGGTTAGCTAAGCTACAAGAAAACTAGATTAAAAGATTATGAAGACAATCTGAAAATGACTTGTAAACAAATGAAACTAAAACTCCAAGACAATTCTTCAAATGGATACAACAACAATGATGAAATCTACCTAACGGAATAATGGATCTGCCGAATGAATTAAAATATGTAACAATGATCTATATGAAGAGGAATAGATGGAAGGAAATGCACTCTGTGTTTTTTGTGTTCAATGGATTGCAAATGTGATAAAATCTTCTAATTAATTCCAAGAACAGAATTTTATAGTGAAAGTAGAGGAATATAAGAAGAATGGTTTTAACTCTTTGTGTGTTATATATTATTGGACTAATGAGAACAATTCACAAA
>ML831974.1:129263-145735 GCA_009831015.1 Picea engelmannii | reverse complement strand
TTAAGTTTCCCTTTTCTTCTAAGTTCATATTTAGAACAATTTACCATTTTAATAATTTAATCCTTCATTAAAATTTTAATTTAATTATTAATGTTTGAATTTTCTTTACCCCTTCTTGTTACGTTCCCAATTAGTTTTTTTTTGTTCACATATTCTAGTTAGACCTAGGTTTTAAGATCACTATGATGGCGACAATTTTTAAGGGAAAAATTAGTTATTAAACTTTATTCATACCATCATTCATTTTAAGGCCGACCAGGTCCTAAGGAGGCATAGTTTTCTAGGTACTAGGTTTATTAACTTACTAGAGTTAAGATCACGATGTGCCCTTCAAGATGCACTTTGTGCTCCAAGGGTGCCACTAGCCTTTTGACTGATTTTGGTAGATGCCAAACCCCTGGACTCAATACTCCATCAAGTGACCTTGTGGGAGACTAAGGGCCTCTAAGGAATATGGACCATGCCTTATTGCACGCCCCATAGAATCATCGTGAGTGACTGTCACAGTATGCCCTCACGACATCTTGGATCTCTCGAACTAGGTAATTGTTAACCTACAGTTTGATCCATGACGAGAGTGCTAGTAGGCTCTAGCAGGGTTGTTTCCACACCTCTCCCTCAATGTCTATGGCTGTCATGAGTGACTCCTTTACTCAAAATACAAGTCTGGTTGGAAAGTTATTGTCATCCTGCATCCATTAATGAAATGTATCAGCGATAATAATCAACATAATAATATCTAGTCATATGTCACATATGTAATATCAAAACATTCAAACCATAATCATCCGCTCCCTGACTCAATCCAAAGTAAAAGGAAATCCATCGATGCCATCGACATCTTCACATGTCTAGAGTCCTTCACATTCAGTAAAACCATTCAATATCATCTGTCGATATAATATCATAAAATAACATATCATCCAATCCACAAACATCATCATGCTCCATAATCGAATCAGTCAATCATATAGTGAACCGGATCACTTGTACGCAAGTGTCCTCAAAGAATAAGTCCAATCAGGTGTGCACAAGAGAGGTGTGTTACATGAATCATCTCTCATCAAATCATATGAAGATGCTCAAATGAAATAGGTAGAAGTATTGAAATATCAACAGATTCAGTTTGAAACTCATTCAACTATAGATGAAAGTGAACATGAACAAGTTTATGAAGAGGTTCATGAAGAGGTTCCTGCAAAGGAAAACATGGATGATGATGACAATCAACAGATTATGGATGAGCCACAAACTTCCATAAGAAGGTCTACACGGGTTAGAATTCCTCCAAGAAGGTATGATGATTTTGTTTCATCGGTTTCTTTAAGTACTAATGATGAGGAACCCTTGTGCTATCAGGAAGTTGTGGAGGGTTCTAAGAGTGAAAACTGTAAAGAAGCAATGAAGGATGAAATGAATGAATTAGAGAGGAATGTTACATGGGACCTGGTAGAACTTCCAAGAGACAAGAAAACTGTAGGTTTGAAGTGGGTCTACAAGATGAAGAAGGGTGTTGATGATAAGGTAGGGAGGTACAAAGCAAGGCTGGTTGCGAAAGGATATTTTGAGAAAGAAGGTATTGACTTTCATGAGATTTTTTCACCAGTTGTTAAGATTGTTTCAATTCGAGTTGTTTTAGCATTAGTTGCATTACTTGATTTGGAGTTGGAGCAGCTAGATGTTAGACTACTTTATTACATGGAGATTTACATGGAACAACCTGAAGGGTTCGTTCAGAATCGCAACATGAAATTTTTTTGCAGGCTCAAGAAATCATTGTATGGTCTGAGGTAGTCTCCCAGACAATGGTACAATAAATTTGACTCTTTCATGATGAGCCAAAATTATACAAGGAGTGAGTATGATCATTGTGTTTACTTTAAAAAATGAAATAATGGCATATTCATTATCTTAGTGTTATATGTTGACGATATGATTTTAGCAAGCAAAAGCATAACTGAGATCAACAGGTTAAAGGATCAAATGGCTAAGACGTTTGATATGAAAGATTTAGTCGAAGAAAATCATATTTTGTGCATGGAGATATTCAAAGACAGGAGGAATCATAAGCTTTGGTTTTCACAACAGAAGTATGTTGATAAAATAATTTTGAGGTTTGGTATGAATAGTGTGAAACCGGTTTCAATACCTTTTGCTTCCCATTTTAAGACTTCTTCAAGTTTATGTCATAGTACAAAAGAAGAAAATGAACATATGTCTCAAATACTGTATGCTAATGTAGTAGTAATTTTAGTGTATGTGATGGTTAGTACAAGACCAGGCATTTCACATGCAGTTTGGGTTGTCAGTAGATATATGGAAAATCTAGGTAAAGAGCACTGGGCAACAGTGATATGGGTGCTTCAGTATTTAAGGGGCACACGTGATTACTGTATCACCTATAAAAGTGGTTGTGAGTTAGTCTGTGGATATGTTGATTCTAATTTTGCAGGTGATTTGGACAAGAGGAGGTCAACTTCAGGATATGTCTTTACTCTTGAAGTTAGAGCTATTAGTTGGATCTCAAAGCTACAAAACATTGCTACTTTATCCACTACAGAAGAAAAATACATAGCTGCTTTACATGCTTCCAAAGAGGCAGTTTGGTTAAAAGGTTTGTTTTGTGAGTTTCGAAGGATGCAGGACAATGTAAAGCTACTTTGTGATAGTCAAAGTGCTATTCACTTGGCCAAGAATCCAACCTACCATGGTAAAACAAAACATATTTCTATTAAGTACCATTTTGTAAGACAAGTCATTCATGAAGGTGGAGTTTCTATTGAAAACGTTCATACAAAATAAATGTAAATGTGTTGAACCTACATAGAATAGATATAGCTAAACAATAATACACACATTTGTAGAGAGAATTTGAGAAAGAAGAAGAAGGAGAGAAAGAATGAAAGAATTCTCATTAACCGTATTCCACACTCAAAGAGTGAATAATTTACAAAAGATATAGGATACATGAGTAATTAATAAGCCATAGTGGTGGCATAGAGTGATCTGGACACACACCAACAGTTATGGGAGTGAACTGCCACCTAGTCTAGTCTCTCAGACAGTTACAGGAGTGAACTGCCACTTAGCTGAGTTAACTAGTCAACTAGTCTTCAATTAACTGACTGAACATAGAGTAGTGAGGAGTATACTCAGGGAATCAAGGCTAATGCACCACTTTAGTGATTATACCAAGGCAAGGTCGAATTATCATGGTGATGATCCCAATGTTGCATGGTGATGATCCCAATGCAACATCTAAACTCAACTCAACTAGTCAAATTGAAGTGACAACTAAAAGAGAATATTCTCTAGGTGAAATATTATCCCCTAAAATATAGGATACTGGATAATGACTAATTATGACTAATAAGCAAGGAAAAAACCTAGGAAAAATAAATCCTACGTGTGTGTGAAGTAGCTCCAACACCCCCCTTGAACATCAGTATGGTGAAAATAAGGAATGGGTCTCGACAACGAGGCCATGTTAGGTACCCAAATACAAAACATACAATGAAATAAAGTGAGGAAAGAGGGAAAACCTCATGGGAAACCCCCCCCTCAAGGTACAATGTATGTAAAAAAATTAAAATGAGAAGGAACAAAAAACAGTTGCTAAGCAACCTTGTCCTTCACTCCAAGAAGACCTTGCAACTGTGCAAGTTTGTGGTAGTTGAATATTTTGTTAAACATGTAGATGTCTTTATGGATTTGATGAAGTATATACACCATTGAGATTTCCAAACATATCCACTTTATGTTCTTGTAATGAATAATATCCAGATAAAGTTTGGATGAAATTTTGAAAACCGTGCGACCGTTTGTGGAAAAACACTGAATTTTTTTTTTTATTTTAAAATGATTATAACTCCACTTATTGGACTCCGTTTCAAACGTTGTTTTTTTTTAAATTGGATATTTTCCCGAGAGGAATTCAAATATCCAATTTTTTCTGCAAATATTGATCATAAAATATCATAATTGAGTCTGATGTGCGCAGCTCCCTTTTTGTCTCCTGAGATGCATGCATTGTGCATGCAAAAGTGTCTGCATGTGACTCCTGAGATGCATGCCATATATATTCCACATGAAATTCAAAAATTAAATATAAAATGGAGTAGACATCATCTTCAAATGGAATACAAATTTTTGCAAATACTTGTGTAGAAGACTCTTCAGAATAAGAGGCTTGATCTTTTGGTGGTTTCTCTTCTGGTTCTATCTTTCCAATCCCCTCCATGCAATCTTCAAAATCTTCTTTATTCCCAAATATAAACTCCAATTTAGTCCATAATTCATTTGGAGTGAAGTCTTCTGTGACATCACATACTTGGTGGAGAATTTCTAGAGAAATAGATAGTAGATAAATCCTATGGCCATATCTTGTCTATTGAGAAAGTCATTTTTCTCATCGGCGGAATCAGGCTCAACTTCCATTGCCATAGATATTTGGTACAAGCCTCTGCATCTAAGTTGAAGAAGAATTTTTTTCTTCCATTCCAAATAGTTATGAGGCGTGAGAAGTATTGTTGGTGAGTAAAACATAGATTCCATCTTTATGTGTTCTTCAATCTTCAGTACCTGCAAAAAAATTGGTGTAGATTTTTCTTAGTAGTATATCGGCTCTGATACCATGTAAATATGTTGAAAGTTCACATAATAGATCTAACTAAACAATAATACACACATTTGCAGAGAGAATTTGATAAAGAAGAAGAAGGAGAGAAAGAATGAAAGAATTCTCATTAACCATATTCCACACTCAAAGAGTGAATAATTTACAAAAGATATAGGATACATGAGTAACTATTAAGCCATAGTGGTGGTATAGAGTGATATGGATACACACAAGTAGTTATGGGAGTGAACTGTCACCTATTCTAGTCTCTCAGGCAGTTACGAGAGTGAACTTCCACATAGTTGAGTTAACTAGTCAACTAGTCTTTAGTTAACTGACTGAACAAAGAGTAGTGAGGAGTTAAATCAGGGAATCAAGGCTAATGCACCACTTTGGTGATGATACCAAGGCAAGGTCGAATTAGCATGGTGATCATCCCAATGTTGCATGGTGATGATCCCAATGCAACATCTAAACTCAACTCAACTAGTCAAACTGAAGTGTCAACTGAAACAAAATATTCTCGAGGTGGAATATTCTCACCTAAAATATAGGATACTGGATAATGACTAATTGTGACTAATAAACAAGGAAAAACCTTAGGAAAAATAAATCATAGGTTTGTTTGAAGTAACTCCAACAAGAGAACTTCACAGACATGTTCACAAAACCAATACTTTTAGAGAAGCTACGATGGTGCTTGGATTCTCTTGGCTTGCAGAAAAATCAATAGAATAAAATAATGAGCAAGGTATCAAATAAATTTGTTGTCAAGGTGGAGATTGTTGAACTGTGTGAGAACAAAACCCATGGATTCGAGGAACAACCATCTACATCAACTCCTCTTATTAAGGATTCGGTTATGTATGTGTCCGAGGAACAATCATCTACATCAACTCCTCTTATTAAGGATTCGGTTTTGTATGTGTCAACTCAGCTGGAATATGCATAGGAGAGAATTTATTGTTCAATTAGTAAGCTATTTGAGTTGGGACTGTAAACCTAGGCGAATTTTTATTCCATGTATCTGAGAAGAGGGGTGGGTGAGTCAAAAAAATGTAAAACCTCCATTAATGAATAGAAAGATGAATCGATACCTTGCTTGGTGGACATAGCCCAAATTTGGGTGAACCACGTAAAACATATGTGTTTCTTTTATTGTTCTGCCATATGATATTCTGTGTTTTTATATTTCTGTTGCGTATTAGTTAAGTTTGTGGCTGACTGGGACAACACTCTGTAAACATGAATTGTAATAAAAATTAATCAAAAATTGCAAAATTGTATGGAACATTCTTCAATAAATGTAGCACTTTTCAACATTAAAAAAATACTACAAACTAAGTTGATGAAAGATGATTGATATTTGTTAAATGTGAATGTTAAATCTATAAAAAAAAAAATAACTAAAGACATTGTTAAATATGAATTTTATGGATATAATTTGCTAATCTCACATTGGTGGGTTTACTTGAGTGAATACAGTGGTGGGTTTACTTTAGTGAATACATGATACATTTGAATTTCCATACAAGGTTTCAAATGTCCAGAGAGTTGTTTGGACCAATTTTTGTAAATATATATAATAGTGAAGAATGATACTAATTATCTGGTCATCTACCACTTTAAAACACAGAGCTTAACTATTCATTCTAAATAGATCATGTGAAAAAAAATTCCATTTCTGATTCCATTTATATTATTATCGTCATCAAATTGAAGTCATTCTGGGTTTTTTAGAGCCTCTCGCTCTACCTCTTATATCCCACTATCCCATCACCATAGATAGACCAAGTAGAAATCACACCTCTTATCACTATGCTCAGAGCAAGATCAAATCTTGATTGACCATGTTTTCCCTCCAATCCAACCAAAACCTAAACCCAATGTTTCAAATGATCTCGTACGAGCCACCCTATGACATTCAAGGATTCCAATCAATATATTCTTGATAACGCCCATCCAATAAATATCTCTCAGCTATGAATCATTCATTTTTCTTAGGTATCTATTTCCATTCTAACTCATTGAAATCAAATTAGCTCACTTCATTTACCTAGTCATGTTTCCTTATTCTTTCTAGTTGGTAAAGTATTCTGACCTTCCCACTGAATATACCATTCCAACATAGCCTAACACTTTTACTCATAGTATCATAATTCGCTCAAATTGGGTTTCATGTATGGAAATTTCGAATGCGTATAACATTCGTCTATGTAAGGATATACGAGCTCCGAGTTCCCATGACCACCAAACTTGTAATGTTTGAAAATTCATTATGAAGTTATGGATTGTTATAAATATACTCCCTACCTTGATACTTCAAATCATGATTCATGGACTCATCAATCCGGAGGTGGAGAATCGATATCACTATCGAAAATCAAAATTAATAGCATTTCCCAGTGTCCATTGCTCAGTGGAGGTCATTTGATATTCATGTTTTTAAATCTACGTATGGTTTTATTAACAAAATAACTAGGAGACACAAATGCCTATCCAAGCTTACATGCATCGCTTCCGGGTGAAGTCATTTATGTGAGTGTTTGACTATGAATAGGAGTAAGTGGTAGTGCGATTGTCCCTAGCGAGCTTAGAGACAAGGAATGAACTCAAATGAATGTGATGTATGCAAACCAAGTGAAATCCATGCACTTCTACGTAATACACTCAAACACTTACTAGTAGATCAAAATGATAATATCCCAACCATATTTATTTTTAAAAGCTCATGATATCTATCCTTAGTGACATTAAATAATAACCTCGAATCCACATGGCATATACAAGATTCATATCCGTTTGAAAGAAAAAAAATGTAGGAAAGAAGCAAGCAATTGCGAAATTCAAATTGGAAATTCTTTGAAAGGATTCATATTCAACATTTTAGTTTGAAAGGAAAAAAAATGAAAGTCCACAAGATCGAGGAACATTCGAGTATAAAAGGAGGAAGCAATTGCCAAATTCGAATTGGAAATTCTTTTATCCAGCTTGTATTAGTATATATTATATTCATTTGTTTTGGATTACCTTTTACATAAAGTTTATAATCCCATCGGAGATAAATGATTATAAAAATGGCAATTTGAAAATAATTCCTTTGTGTTAAGATACACCAAACATACTCTTATTCTCTTTCTATTAGTTTATTCTCTTGTTTGAAATTCTTTGGGAGGTTGAACAATGTCTATGTATCCTCCTAACCCACACCTAATTCCATCAATCATATCTATACTTATATTTAGATGTCGACAAAGAAAACATCTCCATTAGGTTTTATGCTCAATTTCTTACAACAATATTTGCTTATGCAATTAAATTTTGTTTTAAATTATCTTATTTAATTTCATCAATCATATCTATAGTTATGTTTATATCTATACTTATGTATGCTTATGTTTATATCTATACTTATGTTTAGATGTTGACAAAGACAACATATCCATTAGGTTTTATGCTTAATTTCTTACAACAATATTTGCTTATGTAATTAAATTTTGTTTTAAATAATTTTATTAGTTTGATTGTCTTGTAGCATCTTTTCAACTAACTAGAGATTTTCAGAGAACCTATTTTTAATTGGTCAAACTCATATCATAAAAACTTGAGAAAGATTTAAACTACCACCTAAAGTCCTTATTCTTGTAAACAATTTGGAGAGTAGACATTTATTTACACAAATATAAAACTATTTTTAGTATTTTATTAACAATGAAATATTACACACATTTCTACATCAAGCTCTGGCTTAAGATCCATATTCTATATTAGCCACACCAACAAAATAGTTGAGAGAATATCTCAACCACACATAAATCTAGGAGACTAAGCTCAAGAAGATCTCTCACAACCAAGTAGATCTAGAACAACCTCCCAAACATTAGGAAAAAACAAATCACCTAAAAATTATTCCACATTAAGCATAAGAGAAGTAGGAACTAATCACTCCAACACCCTCTCTTAAATCTCTGTCATGTAAGGTCCTCATTAGCATCTCTAACCATTTTGAAATCTTGTAGGATATGAACTCCATCAAGCTTCCTCGTAACCCTATTAAAGGTGTATCTATTGAGTTGAAATTCCAAGTTCGTAGATTCCACCTGCCCAAACTGTTGGATCATGGATCTCCTGAAGTCAATTATTGGACAACAATCTATATTCATATCTTGTAACCTAACTAGTTGACTACAATCCACATGCATGTATCAACAAGTAATGAGAGATCATTCTCGAGATCCACAATTGTTGAACTATCTAGAAAACCATTCATTCTAATATTTTACATTCACTTGATTCCTTCTAAATTTGGAAACACAATTGCTTCAGACCCAGAAGTCAATTACTTATTTGTAATTTCACCACAAAGACTAAGCAACTAGCCATCCTATGGACATACTTCCATCTATTGAGACACCTAGGTACTCAATCATGGTGCTCATTAGTTCTTTAGGAAAATAGTATAGATACGAAATGTATCTGAGTCAATCTTACATGACATTTCACTTGATCATAATCTAATTTTGGAGATTCATGAGCATCATTTATTTCATAAATAAAGAACAAATCTAACATATTTTCACTAATTCAAATATTGCTACTAATAAGACTAATATAGTTTCTCCTCTCTTCTTATTTTCCTTGAAAACTCAAAGAAACAAAGTGAAATATGTTTGGAATTGTTGGGAATATGTACCTCTGCTACGGCTAGATTGTTTCCATGGAAATTGCCTCCATTCCACGCACTGCAACTTTTATCCTTTAGTAATCCACAATGGGGTCATGTGATATTCTGCGTGAATGATTTTGTTTTCTACCAAGGCCACACCATGTAGTATACCTAGGAAGGTAATATGGGGTACCTATGGAGGTACCTAATGGGAGAAGTGATAGATATATGACCATGTACATGTAATAGTGTGAACACAATCAAGATGAGAAGGATCTCCAAAAGGTTCCACCTACTAAAATATTCTTTCTCTAGAATGTTCCTAGGAGGGAGAGAGAGAGAATTTTATATAAAGAAGTTTAAGGAATGTATTGAAGCATAGTGAAGAATATTGTTATTGTAACAAAAAAAGATTGCTTGAAGAGTGCAATCCTTCCATAAGGAATACTAAATATTGTTACCCTACCTCAAGGGTATTTGGATCTATTTCTTGTTTTGAGTATTTTATGTGGATGATTTGAGTTATTTATGAAGTTATATTCTTATATTTATTGTGGAACTTAACAAGTGGTATCACATATCTTTACTTGGCCAAGGAAGGGAATAATTTTTTGGTTCTTTTTGTGTAATTTTTAAAGAAACAAAAAAAAGTGGGTGGAACACTTCAGATTCAATTCTTAAACTTTATGAACACAAATTTCCAAAAAAAAAATATTTTTGAATTCATCTCGAAAAAATACCCAATTTTAAAAAACATTTCGCTGAAATAGAGTGAGAGAAGTAAAGTTATCAACTTTTTAAATTAGGCTATTTTCAAGGTTTTACAAGAAAAAATTGTGATTTAAAAAGTAAGTTATTTTTATAAACCCTAGTTTTTGTTGAAGATTTATTCCAAGCATGCTAGATTTCACTGGAAAAGACGATGGCCCTAGCATTGAAAATTTTATAAAATAACATAGGTAAGCATGGAAAGAGAATTGATGAGGTTTAGTCAGTTTGCACTTTCAATATGATGTGGACATTTGGTGGAAATCGCTTAACTATACCCAAATAATGACACTCTTTGATGAAGAATTTGAAAAATAATTATTATATAGGTGGTATCATGTTGAAAAAAGAGATATAGAGAGAATCAAGGGTTTCTTTTTATGTGGGAACTCTATATTATAGGTTCATGGATGCATTCAACAAGACAAAGATATTGTTTCTATTAACCCTAGTTGCCAATTTTTTTATTATCAATGATCAGTTGGTTAATAGATTGAAAGTTCATGCAAAGAATATTCAAAGCACATAGGTTGAGGGTAAAAATGTTATTGAATTTTTAAATATTTGAAACTCACTTTGGATAAATATGTGTTGCATTCTAATTTTTCTTCCATTGATATAAATGATGTGGATGTTATTATTGGATATCCTTGGATGGCCAAATTGGTACAATGAATATTAATGTGGAAAAGAAGTTTTTGAAACTTTGGTACAAGAAAAATAAAATCACATTGTAGAACGTGTCTCTTACTAAGAGAAAAGGGCCCATAGGGGAAAAAAAATAAGTTATTGTAGAACCCACAATTGCATCAGAGGCAGAGTCTATACAAAGACATGAAGCAAACCCCTAAGAAGTACACAATAAGGAATCCAAGGAGATCAATGACTCAAAGAAACCTCATATTGTAGAGTTGAAGTAAAAATGACTGATTCCTAAAAAAATATATATTGAAACCCACACGACATAAAGAAACAACAAACATCAAGGAAGTGACATGAGCATGAAAACACTTTTATGGACCAACATGGAACCAAAAATTAAACAAATCAAGAGGTGCTTGGAGGAATATCAACACTATAGGACAATATCAGGATAGAGAAACAACCCCATGGCACCGAAGGCGTAATAAGGATCACAATCAGGGTGACAAGGAAATAGTTGGATATCATGTTTATCTTCCATTAGGACGGATGTATGCTCATACTTGGTACTAGTTGGATACATTGCTTAGCAAGTCATATTGTATGGTTTCTTCTCATGTTTCAAGGACAAAACATGTGAAGGGGGATGGAATGTAGTATACTGAGAAAGGTAATGTGGTGTACCTAGGGAGGTACCCAATTGGACTAATATATAGATATATCACCATGTAAATGTAATAGTGTGAATTAAATAAATGTGAGAATTCTTTCTAGAAGGTTCCACCTACTAGAATATTCCTAGGAGAGGGAGAAAATGCTATATAAAAAAGCCTAATGTATTGTATTGAATCATACTGAAGAATGTTGTTATTGAAACAAACAATGATTGATTGAGGACTACATTCCGTCCATAAACAATAATATATGGTGTTACTCTATGTTGAGGGTATTGGGATCTAATTTTTTTTTAATATTTTATGTGGATGATTTGAGTTATTTATAAAGTGATATTCTCATATTTATTGTGGAAGATAACAAAACGACAAGTCCAGTTTAAATAAATACAGGACAAGTATGAAAATGTGCATGAATGGTGGCTTAGGTAAGTTCGTGGTGGATGTAATATGCAACAGAGACTTTCATTGGACATTTATGAAACTTGCCAAATCAAAAGATCAATTGAATCTATTAGCAACAATTTTTTTAATCAGATCTGCATTATTACATCTGGTCTCAATATAATGGAACAATAGATTCAATGTTGTTTATGGATTGAATATTTATAAAACATTGAGTAGACATTATTTTAGACAAATATAAAACTATTCTTAATGTTTTATTAACAATGAAATAGTACATATATTTATATATCAAGTTGTGGTTTAAGATAGATATGATATCTTAATCACATTAACAAATTAGTTTGAGAGAATATCTCAACCACACACAAATTTAGAAGACTAAATTGGAAAAGATCTCTCACAACCAATTAATCTAAATAACTATGATAATTAAAATAACTTTGATAAAGTGAGAAGATTTACTCTAAATTAAATATAATTGTATTTTTACAATTCTTATATGTTTTTTTATTAATAATTTTAATATTTTAATATCTATTATTAAAATTATATGTGAGTGTATCATTATATATTAAATATTTTATGGATATTAAAATGGAGAATAAATTGAAAGAGAAGAGAAAGTTTGTTTTAAAGGAAGGTAAGTGTTATATAGATTTGTTTAAGATGTACATTAAAACATTTTTTTGTTATTAATAATTTTTTTTAAATACTATGTATTAACTAGATGTTGAGATGTTGAGTTTAGAAGAAATTATACATCTATAATATAATATAATATATATATATATATATATATATATATATATATATTTGGGTAGAAAACATATTTCCACACAAAAAAATAATTAATTGATAATATCACATAAATTAAAATTACAATTACAAAATTGTAATGATGTTGAATGTCTAAATTATATTTTATTTGAAATGAAAAACAATGATTCATTCATAATAAAAACAGATGGAATAGTAAAACCAGAGGAGCTGCAGAGCAGCAAATCCATGCAGTTAGGTCATGAATACATGGCTATGCCGAGGATCTAAGCTAGGAAAATATGAAAGATGCATGGCCAACGTCGAGGATCCATGGTAGGGAAAAATGAAGACTGATGATTTTTTTAGACTACATGTTGGAGCACAATATGCCGAGGATCTAAGCTAGGAAAATATGAAAGATGCATGGGCAATGTCGAGGATCCAAGGTAGGGAAAAATGAAGACTGATGATTTTTTTAGACTACATGTTGGAGCACAAGAGCATGGAGTCTCTCTTAGCAATGCAAAGTGACTTGATTGGTTTGAAAAAAACTTATTGCAATAGATCCTTCGAAACTCAGTAATGGAATGGGCATGCAACCACCCTCTTTGTTATTGATGGTTATGTAATTAATAGCAACTTTTTTTACATAGCTTTTGCAAGCAGTAATGGATGCATTGTTTCCATATATTAATGTAAGATCCAAACTGGATTTTGAAATTTATTGTCTGTATGTAATCATATGTTATTCTGCTAATTCCAAGAGAAAGAGAATCCTGGGATCTCCATATGATTGTCTTTGCAGAGAAACAACTCCCTGCATGTAGAGGCTATAAGGGACTCCTTTTTCCATTTCTTGTTGCCTGCAGGGGACTTAGACTGTTTCCATTTATTGATTTCTACTTTTGTTTGGTTGGATGTAGCTAAGACAAAGGTATGCTATCTTTTATTGAATATTTGCTTCAATGATTTCTTATAGCATCAAATAAGAAATGATATAACAATAGAACACGAACACGAACACGTGCAGAGCATGTAGAATCCTCTCGGCTGGACATATATATTTGGGACGACCTCAATTGTCTTCCCTAAGCTCTCAGATCTACCATACATTATGTTTTTCCAGTCAAAAGTTTACACAGGAATAAATGAAGGACATGATAACTGGGATAATGAAAAGTTAGCGTAAAATATTCTTTATCATTCATTCTGCGAGGAACATGGCTACTCGAAATTCTATAG
Source organism: Picea engelmannii (assembly GCA_009831015.1). NCBI lineage: Eukaryota > Viridiplantae > Streptophyta > Pinopsida > Pinales > Pinaceae > Picea > Picea engelmannii. The sequence goes on along the minus strand of ML831974.1, from coordinate 131,958 downwards.
AGAATGGATATTTTGTGAATTGGCTTATTCTATGTATTGGAAGATATGCTAGTGGATAGAAGGTTAATTCCACTGAGATTTCCTAGTGAGTAGCAACACATGTAGTGGACAGTGAGGGTTGTAAGGAATCCAATAAATTCGCAATGTGTGGAGTGTATAGATTTCCTATAATGTTTGGTTAGATCCCTTTCGATTTGAAATCCCTGACACTAGATGCTTTACTCAAAATTTCTCTCCCTGTTTACTATTGTTGGCATTTAGATGCAACGCTACAACTATATTGCTCACCTATAGAGTTCCATTACCTATATATCCGGGTGGCCTAGTGACATTCTACGTGCACAATCCTCCTACTCTGTCTAATGACATGCTATGAACTTTTCAGAACTACCTTGAAGTAGAAGAATATTTTTTACCGTGTTTAAAAAATTGCAGATCCAGCGATAGCGATCGATCTCTAGAGTCCCCAGGATAAAAACCACCTTGCTTGGGTGCTTATGCTAATGAATAAAATGATGGAACCACTGTCCGATGAACTGGCGTTTTCCGTTACATTGCCTCACTCACGGCTCGCTCCAACTTCGCTTGAACCCCATGCTTCAGTGAAAACCTGCATGTGAGACGGTTGTTGGAACAGGTGGAAAGCCATTTCGTACATGTCTTATGCCTGGAAATTCATTAGATTAACACGTCTAATTTTTGCATGGAGGGTGGTGTCTGAAAAGTGATTAGATTAATAAAACTTGAGGAGACGTCCAACTCGGCTTCGGGTTCGATACTGACAAGTTTCTGGAATTTGGTTTATTCGATGTGGTTAAAAGGAAGAATTGACGTATCTGTGATAGTTTCTCGTCTCTTCTATGAGACTTTATTAAGATTGTTGGTTGCTACCTAAGTGGGAATTCGTTTATTTCATTTTTTTTCCTCTCAGAAGTGTGTATTATGTAGAATAGTAGATGTGCCCACACTCAGAACTATTAGCTAACAGAGTTATTAGCTAATGAAAATGCATGGAACCTGGGTCTACTGCATCAACTAACGACATTAAATAGCTCCAACTATGACTACATGAGACTGGTTATGAGACTGGGCACGGGGTATCAATCAGAAACTGGTACTAATGGTGGGATTGGATTAGTCCCGGAGTCTCCTAGGTTATTGACACTAGAAGAGATTTGGAAAATAGTTTTCTCAATCTCATTTCTTTTGGAACTACACGGACGGACACAAACCTAGAACTTTGCACCATTTCATATTCATATTGTATATTTCTCATATTACAGTGGTGGAGACTATATTTATGATCTTAGTTTTCTTTGGACGGACACATACATTAAGGAGGAAGGCGGAAGTTATATATATATATATATATATATATATATATATATACTTGCCATGGAAAGGTTAAACGTATCTATGTCGATATCATTAGGTATAGTGCCGTTGTGAAAACTTGTTGAGCAAGCTCTATCGTGGGTGCAAGGCAAGGAAGGCATAATACCTAGCCAGATAGAAACTTCCAGAAATGGCATAATGGAAAAGTTAATCGTAGATATGCGATATCGGCGGCTGTATGGCAAGGGGAACCCTATGCCAATGTGATGATACACTAGCTTTGAACCAGCTGCTACAACTAATACCTCCTGGGCACTCACTGACTTACTATTGAAGGTAAACTTCAATATGTGATTCTCATAGATAGGAGCCTCCATAGTACGCTGACCTCTATTTTCTCGAAGTTATCTCAATTTATAACGGTCCAATTGGGTTCTATATATGAGGTGCCAAAGTAATTATAGTCCAGACCTCTTGTTTCGATCCCTCCATCAATTTCGAGTCTCAAGTTCAGAGCATTTTTTGGGTTTGGTTAAGTTTCATGCATGTATGCAAGTCCACGGGCGTTCACTTAAAAGGTTGAATAAGAATAATTCTTAACAACCCAAGAGCACAACTGCTTGACACACGTCCCAATGAGGTCACACCTCCCATGTGAGTATGCAGGGTTAGAGGAGTTATGACGAATGCAAAAGTATCCATTAATTCTACATTATTATTATCAATATAAAAATGGGGACAGAGCACAATCTAATAGAGTTTTGGCTTTTATGAAACAAAAGAATATTTCTAAAAGCTATTCTTATGCTTTAATTTTATATTCATGAAAATGTGAGTTGATACGTTTAAAAAAATGTTTTTTATGATCAATTTTAAATGTGAAGAATTTATATATATATATAATTAATATATGTTTAAATAATTTTTTCATAGTCTCAACATTCAAAACTCTAATATTTCGCATAACAAATGTTAAATGTAAAAATTTCTAAAAATTATGAAAATTCTAGAGTTGTATTGAGTGGCGATTCATAATAAACAGGAACATAATCGAATGTAACAAATGTTAAATGTAAAAATTTCTAAAAATTATGTGAAAATTCTAGAGTTGTATTGAGTGGCGATTCATAATAAACAGGAACATAATAGGATGTACAGTAACATGTTTTGGGAAATATTTGAAAGATGTTTGAAGTTGCGTTTAGTCTCTGTCGCCTAGTTATTCCATTGTGTAAATATGTTCTATCCATAATCTTTATCAAAGTTACTTTCATAAGCAGTAATTAGATCCTTAGGCTCAAAAACTGTTGCAAACAGAAACAGTGAAAACATATGGCTTCTAAGAAGCAATCGTATCAAT
>ML831974.1:109736-129163 GCA_009831015.1 Picea engelmannii | reverse complement strand
TTTCAGCATAATCAATACCTTCTGTTTGTGAATACCCCTTTGCAACCAGTCTAGCCTTATACTTATCTATACTACCATCTGATTTAAACTTGGGTTTGTATATCCATTTGCATCCAATGGGCTTCTTATGTTTAGGCAATTCGAAAAAATTCCCAAGTATTGTTTTCATTATAGATTCATATTCTTCCTCCATTGCATTTCACCATTCATCATGTTTATTAGCTTCATCAAAATTCATGGGTTCTATGACATTTGAAATGCTACTCATTAGGGCATAGTCTTTATACCTCTCAGGAAGACGAATATGTCTTGAAGATCTTCTCAACTTATTATCTTCCTCCCCACGTTGTGAAGATCTATCTCCACTGCTAGGTGAACTGTGACTGCTTGAATTTTCCATATCATTGAGTCCTTCTTGCTGCTGTTGTTGCTGTCACTGCGGGGATGGCTGTTGTTGTCGTTGCGGGGATGGTTGTTGTTGTGTGGGCTGCTGTTGTTGCTGTTGCCGCTCTTCTTTAACTCCTTCATCAATAAGTCTCTGCCATTCCTCATGAGTGTTGTCATCATGATTTTCTGCTTCCTGCTCATGGAAAAGTACATCTCTACTTGCAAATACTTTGTGAGTAGCATGATCAAACAATTTGTATGCTTTAAATTCAGAACAGTACCCAATGAAAATACATTTAGTGGCTTTAGCATCCAATTTCCTCCTATTCTCCTTTGGAATATGTGCAAAAGATTTACACCCAAATACTTTCAAATTATTAACTATAGGTTTGGAACCATACAAGGCTTCGAAAGGAGTAACACTATCAAGACACCTTGTTGGACTTCTATTCTTTAAATAAACTGCAGTATTTATGGCTCCACCCCAAAATGCATTTGAGAGATTTTTACCTTTCATCATACTGCGTGCACACTCTACCAGAGTTCTGTTTTTCCTTTCAGCGACTCCGTTTTGCTGTGGAGTGTGAGGTACTGTAAATTGTTGTACTATTCCATTATCTTTGCAATATTTGTTGAAGTCCCCTGATTTGTACTCTCCCCCTTGATCTGAACGGAGAATTTTGATGGATTTTCCTGTCTGCTTTTCCACCATGGTTCTGAATTCCTTAAAATACTCGAAAACATCACTTTTTCGTCTAAGGAAGTAAACCCATGTGTATCTCGTGCAATCATCAATAAATAACTGAAAGTAAAATGCACCTCCTAAAGACCTAGTCTGCATAGGCCCACAAACATCAGTATGCACAAGATCTAACACATCTCTCTTTTTCTTATCAAGATTAGAGGTGAATTCATCTCTGTGCATCTTTCCTAATGCACATCCATCACAAGCAACCTTCTCATTCTTTAACATAGGAATTCCTTCAACCATATTCTTTTTCTGTAATAACAATAAATCAGGATGATTGATGTGTCCATACCTTTGATGCCAAAGAATCTCTGTTGGCATAGTGGCAGAAGTTAGTGCATGATGTTCTTTGTTGGTAACATTAAGTTTGTATAGACCTCCTACTCTGACACTTGTTGCAACAGTTCGGAAGTGGTCCAACAAATCCTTCACTATGCAATAATTTTTTAAGAATTCAACCTTCAAGTTCTGGTCTGTAATGGTGGACACAGAGATCAAATTTTTCTTTATTCCTGGCACATACACCACATTGCGAATGTGACGAACAATACCATTCGGCAATGTCACAAGAATGTCTCCATATCCCTTGATCTGATGAGCACGGTTATCTCCAAGATATATGCTGGCACCATTCTGAGTTTCTTTAAAATTAGCATACCAATTTTTATTACAATTCATATGTATTGATGCTCCAGAATCCACAAACCAGGCATCAGAATCATTCATTTCAGCAGATAAAGCAGCGTTAGACACAAACAACCTAAGATCCCATGAGTCAAAATTCGGGGGTTCATCAATATCATCACTAGCAATAAATAATCTGTGATCTTGATTTGAATATTTTTCTGCATAATGACCTGAATGTGTTCTAGGTTTATTCCTAGCCTCATCATTTTTCTTCTTATGATAGTCTTTAACCATATGTCCAGGTCGACCACAATAAAAACAACTCTTTGACTCATTCCTATCAGATTGCATACCTTGATTTGGAGATCATATTCTCTGCGATGAACTGCCTCTCTGCCATGAACCGCCTCTCTGCCATGAACTGCCTCCTCTGCCTCTTACTCCTGATCTCCCTCTCGCAGATCTATTATTTGACCACAGTGCCAAATCTTTACTCGGAGGCTCTGATACCAAGATAAAATATACGAGAGAAAAACAACACGGTGAGGCTACGCTCACTTCTTATTATTCAATGAATACGGATTACATCGTTATATAGGAAAAGACTCTCCCGAGTCGGCTACATGCAAACCTAAAGACAACTAGACAACTGACTCTTAACTAAGAACTGATTTTTCTAACTGGCGCTTATTACTAGAACTTACAACTAGCGCTTTCTCCATTATTTCCAAGTTTTCTTTCGATTGAACTATAAGGCATCGTTGGGATTTATTTGCACCCCGCAAAGAAGACCTTTGCATCTACTCATAGCAAAAACCGAAAATCACTGTAGAACAATCAGAGCGCATGAATTGACTAAATGTATTATCTAAAACAATATAGATAGAACACATGCTAATGAAAAGGCTACATATATATATGTATGGTACCCATGTCACTGTATTAGTGTCGGAGGTCACGCTGATATGGACATTTTTTAACATGAACTTCTGCACATACTAAAGCTTGAACTCAAAGACATTGAGACATCATGGCTTCATGTTCCATGTGCGTGGAGCATATTAACATGCATATCACGTTCCTTGTTAAGGAATCAAAGCCTGTAAAAAACTTAAAACACAAATGGTAAGCATTTAAAACATTGTAGCATGTGGATTAGAGTGCATAAATTGACTAAATGTCTAATCTCGAAACAAAATAGAAGCTTGTGCTTTCTGGTTTTTAGGCAACAAGTCCCAGCCCAAAAGGTTGACCGTATTTGACTAAGAACCTCTAAAAGAATCAGATAAGTTGGATTAGCTACCGAGATAGTGCGTTGGATCAACTATACCTAGGCGGAATTCGTTAATAAGCCTTTTGAATCATTAGTTAAGCCCGTGAGCTAAGGAACTAGCAACCAACCCTGTAATTTCTTGTTTCTTAGTCGGAATAATGATGTGTTCTATCGGATCCGAAAGTACCGTTGTAGGCCTTCTGCTTATTTTGAAGCCACACTCATTCTAGTTGGTATTAGGTCATTGATCAATCAAATATTTAATTATGACTTCTGTATTAGGCCATTTCATAGCTGCTCAGTCCTTATGTTTCTCACTAATTCTGAATTTGTCTGGTTCATGTTTTTCCAGATAGCTAAAGATAAAAGCAATAACAAACCTGACAATATCATGCTCGTTTTACTCCAGACCGTTGGCTATCTCTGCAAATATTAGAGCACCGTCATACTTTCGTTCAAGCTCTCTAGACAGTCTTTTTCAGCTCAACATTCCTTGTTTGCAATGTAATGTATCTATGACTGATGTTCATTTCTTCATGCATTTTAGAGTAGAGCCAACTCTTGTAGATAAACTTAAGTATTTCGATATTTGTAAAAGCGTTTTACAATTCCATATATTTTCTTTGGAATTTTCCGTTACTTGACTCAACAAAGTAATGATAACAACCACACTTTGACATTGCAATCCAAAATCCAAAACCAAGTGAAGCCTGCTAGTATCGACATGGGTATTATTGCTTGCTATTAATTATATCGCTATGTACCATCAGCATCCTAAGCGTTGAGGGTTTCACGTGATATGTATACATGTTGAGGGTTTCAAGTGATAGGTATACCTCTGGGATAAGCTATGATGCTGGTGGGGCTAAAATCCAAACTCAAACATAGGATTCGTTTCATTATCCTTGAGAGTACATATATGCTTGGCTTATGTACCACATCGACAGTACATATATGCTTGGCTTAGTTACCACATAGACATCGTGTTTGTTACTTTGTTTCTTAATGTAAACGTTATATTATATGTTTGTTTTTTTTTGATATTTTTTCGTGTATTTATTCAAAGGCTCAAGAAGCTAAACCAACTCGCCTCAAAGATAGATTATATGCGCTTAGATCAAACGGCCATGTTTTGACAAAAAATAGGGGTAGTAGCCTCCTTCCAATTGCATTTAGAGAATCAAGAAGTTGGTGCTTCCAATAAATGTAATCTTTGATATATAAGAAATCATTCTGTAGTTTGTTTTCTCCCATTTGAGTTTCCAGATAAATTTTGAAAAATGATTGGTACCTCATTAACCTCGTACTTCTATTTTATTTATTGGATTATATTATGTCTCATGTACCTTCTCTCTTGCGCTGATTACCTTGTGATTCCTTGTCAGTGCCTTGCATGGGCGCTAACCTTGTATTTATTCCACATTGTTCGAAACCTCTGCTGCCGAAATAGGCGCCATGCTCCATGCACAAATTAGACATGTTAATCTAGTTCATTTCCTAGCATTGCTCTTTATAGGAAGGGTTTTGGTATAGAGCTTTGTTCCTTGTAACCACAGGCATATTCTCAATGATTTTCTTCCTCACAAGAGTATATGCTACTAAGGGTTTTCTGCTCTTGGGCTTGGATAGGTATTATTTCACTTAGATCTACTCGAGCTCGAACTATCTCTATAGGAATTGCACCTGCAACCAACACTGCAAAGCTCAGGGGGTACAATTTACCAGGAATAGGAATAACATCAGCAACTAAGGCTAAAGGCAGTATACATTTTTTACTTAGCATCAAAGCCGGTAATTGTTCGAGTCTAAGTAGCAGCGATAGAAGCGGTTCCAGTTTCTCTCAAAGGAAGACTCGAATCTCCAGAAGCCAATGTAAGAGGAAGACCTTGGTTGTATATTTTTAAATACACGATTCAACCAAACATAACTTGTTCTTCTATGAAGTGCCTGCTTGTTATTTCTATGGGTTGGGACTGCTATTGGAGATAATTATAAGAAGTTAATTTGGTCACACTTATAATCTCAAATGAAAAACTCGTGCTTTCAACCTGCTTTAAAAAATGCACATATAGTATTTATCAATAATATTCCACTCCCCGAGGAGAATAGGGTAGGAAAAAACTATATTCAGAGAAGGCTTGATTTTATGGAAGCGGAATTGGTTTGTATTGAATACTATAATTGCACTAATATGAAGGTCACTTCAATTTCATTTTATTGCTGGAGTTAGCCATTGTTTTACAATATTGAATTCTCTTAGCATAATATGTTTTTGGGTGTCTCCACCAAGTGGCGGATTTTGTTTGTACAATGTAATGTATAATTCTGTCATGTGTTTCTTAACATCATAGGATAATTGTTCTCTTGGTTTAACCATGCTCTTAAGGTTTGGGCATCTCTCAATCTACCTAGAATTTAGGAAAACCTCGATAGCCTCGGAACAATCACAACCGTAAATTTTTGTTTTGCCAGATTTTGGAGAGGCCAAGGAATGGAAAGGAGTACTAGTATGTGTTGAATTCCCAACCATATTCTGAATATATGAAGCACTAACTATGACTCTATGAGCAGGTTCAGTTGGAATCTGCAGCTGGAGTCCCTATTAAGGCTCGATAGTCTCCAAATGTTTCATGGTTCGGCTAGAGTCAATGAAGATAAGAATAGGGTATAACAAAATGCTATCATTTTTGAAATTACAATATGGAAAATGAAAATTACTATAAACTAAAAATTAATAGAAACTATAGTATGTGTGCAAAAAAATTTGATGGATCATGATTTTTGACATAACACACACATACACAAAAACAAATAAAATAACTATACTTGAATTTATTGAAAAGTATTACCAAAGACAAGGATATTAATTTTTTTTATTTTGTCTTGTGTTGGTTCACTTGCAGGTGCTAATGGTTCCCAGTAGAAAATGCAAGGCACCCAAAAATATGAAGAAATCAACAGTGGCCATCTCCCAGCTAATGAAGAAATCTGTAGAAATCGGTAGCAACACCGATAGTTGGTACACACTTCATTTCCTCCTCTCATGGCTTAGGAGGAACATGGAATAACGATTTCCTCCTCTACTTAGGAGGAAGATTCCTCTCATGGCTTAGGAGGAAGATGGAATAGCATGAGCATGAGCATGGAATAATGATATCATGGATTAGTAGTCTCAGGGATTAGTAGCAGGAGCATGGAATAACGCTCTCATGGATTAGCTCTGAGTATGGAATAACAGAGCATTCCTGATACTCAGGGAAGTGTTTCATACCTGGATATTATTATTTATAGCAACATGAGGAGGAGGAGATTGTGGTGAATGTCAATATAACTATGGATGATGTCAATCGATTAAAGGGCGAGTGTCAATTAAGGCGGTGAACTATGGTTTATGTTATATGTCAAATATAACATTACATGCTAACAAACTAATGTCATACCCACCTCCAACATTAATTGATTTTTTCTGTTTCATGTCAAAAAGCTTAAAAAATGTGATGATCCAAACCTTAGTAAATATGACAATATATTTTCTTCAACCTAGGGAAGAGGCCAAATAAGACCTCAAATATGAACTTAGGATAAAATTGGAAGAACAATAAAACATCAAATCTTGAACTTAGTTTAAACTTGGTCTAAAAAAAATCATCTTGCAAAAGTTATCAACATTTGATAAAACTTTAGATTAAAATGCTTTGAACTATGTGCCGAAGTAATTGAAACATAAAAGTCGATTACAATATTCTTCAGGGGCGGGACTAATAATGTAATTTTATATATTCTACCCTAGCTTAAAAATTGAACCCAAGAACATTGGCATGAATAATAAAAATTACAGAGTAAAAATCATTAAAAATATATATATTTAAAATATAATTATTGCTTAATGGACTATAGAATAAATAATTAAAATAGGAAATAAACCATCCATAATTTATTCAAACCAATTACCTTGACCCATAAGGCTAAATGGATGCACTACTCCTCTAGCATACCTTAATATCAATATGATTCTATGTGAGTTGAATTCAAGATGTACTACTGACCTTAATATCAATACGATCCTATCTGAATTGAATTTGAGATGTATCTGTATTTTGTAATTTTATTACGCAAAAAGGCATACACCTATTGACAATGGGCACATTTAATAGGGTTTTAGTGCTTAATCAGTTTTGTATGGACAAGATTAAATATTGATGGAATATTCTTAGTCGTCCTAATAAATCAATGGTTGTGATTTCATCCACTAACTTCCTCACTATTATAAAGACATCTAGTTCTAAATAATTAACGTTTCATTTTCTAGGCCAATAAAAAATTATAAGACGTTCACCAGCCACAATTTTCTTTTCTAGACCTGCCGAAACCTTTCGGCGTTCACCAGCCGCAAAAGTTTGCGTCTGTGCTAGTATTGAGCCTTCTTGTACAATTTGACTATAAGAGTGTCTCCTCCTTTGAAGTCAAAACAATGCAGTGTAAAAATAATGATTTGGTTGTAGCTCTGGTATTGAATACAATGGACGAGAGGAGCAAGTGAAATCGAGGCGTTTAATCAACCATTTGTATTTAGGTTTGGTATATATGGTTGCATGTCTGACATTATTGATTTCTATGACATCTGTGAAGCTACATACTTAAAGATTCATTGTATGTCTTCCTATTTTCACTGTTCTCCATTTTACATCTCTTCTTTCCATATACAATGATTTGTACAGTAACTTATCCAAATAAAATTAATAAAAACAATAATAACAATTAGAGAGGCTCGTGCATAGTAACTTACACAAATACAATCAATAAATCAACAAAACAATCAAATTGTCTATTTGGATTGTCAGTCACAATTATTCTTTGAACAAAAGTCGATTATTGTTAAAATGCATAAGCAATTATCCAAATCCATAATAAACGAAATCTGATTATTGTTAAAATACGCAATTATCCAAATGCACAATCAACAAAATCTGATTATTTTTAAAATAAAACAATTATCTAAATGCACAATCAAGTTAAAGATGCCTTGCATCGTCTAAAAACAACGAATAAAAAGTGCACAATCTAAACAATTGTATATGGATTGTCAAACATAATTTGTGGTTGACAATGCAAATATACCACGAGGATTAAAATAGTGAATATTATTAATGTTGTCATGTATTTAATGGATAGTATTATAGTGATGATTTATGATGGAATCATAATATTCAAAATTATTAATGGAACTATGGAAAAGAAAAACATCAACACATGTTATTTGCATGTGGATACTTAAATGCAACACCACACGTTTTCTCCACAGTGAAGTTGTAACTATAATGTCATAAGTTTGACGACGTTTCACTCCTACCTCTGGTTACTGTGGAGATAATTTCAACAGCGACTACGGGATAGTGATAAATCGAAGCAAGAAGCCAAGAGGGGAGGTAACATATTAAGCTTTGGTTTCCTGCTGGCTATAAATCAGAGCAAGGAGCCGAGAGGCAAGGTAATAGATTAAGATTTGGTTTCATGCAGGCAGAGAACCACCAAGTATAGTCATGAGTGGATATCAATCGTGGGATCACACGTAGAACCAATGCGCATTAGCTAGTGGCGATAGCATAAAAGGAACACTACTAAATGCAGTCAAAGTCCAAGCCTTAAGCAAAGTAAGCTTAGCTACAGTAAGGATATTGGGTAAAACAAACTAATATTCTTTTGGAACATATCCAATTCCTTCCCATTCATTCCGTGAAGCGGCCAGTCAAAATAGTGCACTAGTTGTGTGAATGAAATTTCTACTACAAAAGTGCCTAAATTCTCTCCCAGACATCCTTGCTCTGAACCTAAACTGCTCAAAGTTATGATTTTTATCATCAAAGGAGCCAATTTTATTATCTAAGGAGCCACATTGCATGAATCTCTACACTACAAACCTTTGGGCATCCTTCCATGCCATAGGGTTACTTCTTATTTCCCAAACATTCACCTAAATGTGCATGTTTAGGGGAATTTCATAGCCCAACGCTTTGCAGGCTTCCACATATAAGTGTCTCATTGTCTTTCCTTTTATAATTTCTCCACATCGTTTCTCTCTCAATCGAGTAAACCAACTTTTTGTTAAAAGAGAATAGAATATAAATTCCCTTTAATTATCATTGACTTATATTTTCATTGAATTCATGAACACAATAACGATGGATTAAAGATGAAAAATTGAAAGTGAAGTGAACATATTAGTAAAGGTGTATTAAAGATGAACAATTGCATTTAAGGTGGATTACAGATGAATAATCACATTCATGAACATAGTAATTAAAAGAATCACTTGTATCAGGGTGAGTGCAAGTTAATGATGGTTTCTCATGACGGATTAGTGGCCATGTAAACCTAGGAAAACAACAATTTGTTAACTTGAAAGGATTATTCAAGGTACTTTTACAATGAATTTGAATATGGTGTAAGAAGATGGAATGTAGGAAATTGAATTATATTTCTGAATATAGAACTTTTATTCATAGACATTGTGAATAACTATGTCAAATTTGATTTTTTCTAACAATGGTATCTTAACTTTCCAGCAAAATATAAGGTGTTGAGTGTCTTAACAATGTAATTTCGTTCCAAAAACTTGCATACTTGTAGAGAACCCATTTTGTTGTGGTGTCTATTTTTTTGAAAATGTTTAATATTAATTTAATATATTTTTTTTAATTATCAAAGTCACAACAAAAATAAGAGAGGTATGTGTTCTAGGATTTTTATAAATGTGAAGACAAAAATATATTAAAAATAGTAAAAAATATTATTTTTAAAGAAAAAATATTATTTTTAAAGAAAAAATATATATTTTAAATATGCATAGTTGACTCCATCTATATCTATAGTTTCATAAACAAATGAATTGCTTAGCCTATAGAAAAATAACATCAAAGACATACATATAGAGGGGTATTCACAAAAATGAAGGTTTTTATCAATTTGAAGACTTGACCACTAGGTTTGTCATCCTGAACCTAAATATGAACCAATCAATTCAACATACACCTTTTCAATCCCACACAAAAAAATGAATTCAAACAAGCATGCACACGCTTTAAGAGCACGCAAGTGTTCTAGGAGCGTGCACACGCTCTAGGAACTCACACGTTCTCTAGGAATGTGCATGGGCTCCTAGAAAGCATTTATTTCTCTATCTTTGTCCTCCCTCTCCTACATCTACCCCACCTGTCTACCCCCACTATCTGTCTCCCTCTCTCTCCTCACATTCATATACATGATAAGACCTAGACATGGCAATAATTAGACATCACAAGACATGGGAATACCTAGAACTAGACATTACTTTGACATGCATCAAACTCTCACACCGAATCCCCCTCTATCCCCCCCTCTTCCTCTCTCTCTCTCTCTCTCTCTCTCTCTCTCTCTCTCTCTCTCTCTTCCCCTTTGTCCCTCACTCCCCTCTCTCTTCCACCACTCTTCCACACTTTCTCTCCCTCCTTGTTGTTAGTCTTAGTCTCACTCTCTTTTCCCCTCTTTCTCTCTTTATTACCCCTCTATATCTCCCTCTGTATCCCCCCCCTTCCTCTCATTCTATATCTAACCCCCTTCTATGTATCCCACTATGCTTCCCTTCCTCTCACTATCCCTCTCTCTACCCCCCCTCTCTTTCTCCCTCCGCTCGCCTCCCCTCCCCTCCTCTTTATATATCTCCACCCTCTCTTTATATTCTCCCTCTTTATATATCTCTACCCCTCTTTCCTTCTATCTCCCCCCTTCCTCTCACAATCATTCTCACTCTCTCTCTCCACCCCTCCTCCCTCCATCTCTCTCTTCCCCTCCCTCCCACTATATCTCCGCTCTCTCTCTCATAAATCTATGCCTCCACACAATCTCCCCTCCCATTCCTCCCACTCTCTCTCTACCTGATCTATTTGTCTCCCTATCCCTCTTTCTCACACACTCAATTACTCCTTTTCCAACCCCCCTCTCTTTATTTATCTCCCCCCCACCTCTCACACTCACAAATTCTCTCTCTACCCCCCTCCTCCCTATATCTCTCCACCTCCCTCCTACTATCTATTCTCTCTTTCTCTCCTACAAATACCACTTTTTTCTCTCTTTCATTGTTCTTAACCTCACTCTCACTATATTCCCCTCCCTCTCTCTCCTATACTCTCCCCCCATTTCTCTCTTTATATATCTCTATCCCCCATTCCCTCTATATCCCCCCTTCCTCTCACACGCAGTTTCACTCTTTCTCTTCTCCCTCATCTCTCCCTCTCTCTCTCTCTCTGCCCCTTTGTTCCTCACTACCCTCTCTCTTCCACCTCTCTTCCACCCTTTCTCTCTCTCCTCTCTCTTAGTCTCGATCTTACTCTCTCTGCCCCTCTTTCTCTCTCTATTCCCCCTCTCTATCTCCCTCTATACCACCCCCTTCCTCTCATTCTCTCTCTACCCACCTTCTATGTCTCCCTCTCTACTTCCCTTCCTCTCACTATCCCTCTTTCTAGCCCCCTATCTCCCTTCCTCCACTCCCTCTCACACTCTGTGTCTACTCCTCCTCTTTGTCTTGATCTCTCCCCCCTCCTCCATCTCTGTCTCTACCCATCCTCTTTGTATTTATCTCTCCCCTTCTCACACTCTCATGCAATCTCTCTCCACGCCCCTGATGCAGGAGCATCATAAGCATCGTCAGTAGACATGCAAGCATGAAGGCGGAAGACAGCTGGGACAAGCGCCAGCGCATTTCATGTTGAAATGTTTTGAAAGTTTAAATGCGCAAATATTAATGTAATAGTTAAGTAGAGGCGTACTCGCATTTATGTTGGAGCGTTGTAAATAGATCATGAACGATTGCTCTCATCTGTCTTAGTAAAAGACATTTAAGTCTATTTATGAAAGTAGGTAGCTTTGAATTGAAGATTAGACAGTTTAGGAAGTAGGAGGGAAAACCGACTATAGACACCCTCACCTTGTATCATTTTGGAAGGATTATCAATTGTATCAACTATTGCAAGCATAGAGGAGAGCAGAGAGCTGTGTAGAGAAGAACCCATGTATAGAAGTTCTGAATTAATATATGAAGCTTTGATTCAGACTCATGGTGTTATAATTCTTTCTGTGTATATATGTTGAATGCTATGCTTATGGTTGTTTTACTCTTTTTGTTGAGAATTTTTTGTTATGCTATGTATGTATGATTTCATGATTTATGTTTGAAGTCCAAAAGAGAGTGAGAGAATGAGTTTCAATTGTTTCTCAACCTGAGTGAGAGTTCCTGCAAGGAGTGCAATGAAGCGTCCACAAGGAATGCGTTGACAGAAGTTTAGAGTTCATCTATGAAAGCTCAGTAGGGATATTGTTGTTCTCATTCCAGCAGAAGTGCAATTGAAGCACAGAAGCCGTGCAAGGTGTGCGCAGACTGGTTGAAAGTTCATAACTTATCAACCAAGGGAATAGTTGAAGGACTGTTGTTGCAAAGGGAGTACACAGATTCAAAGGAATCAAATACACAGAGGTATTTGAAGGGTTGTCGCAAGGAGTGCGTGCAGGAGTCTTTTTGAAGACTCGAGTTTGCAAAGAAAGCTCAGGAGCGTTAGTGCCTTCGAAAATACTTCAAAGGGAGGCAAAGTAAAGTTGTTTTGCAGGAAGTTAAGGTTAATTTGAAGAACTTCGGCTATATTCGCAGGAGTTATCAAGGAACAACGAGTGGTTGGAATTCTCTGAGAGGAATTCACGAAATGACGCGGACTGTAGGATCTAGGGAAGTTGTAGGGTGGCTAGAGGCAGGTGAGCTTACCACTCTAAGATCCAGAATCAACGTGGACCATTGATCGTGTTTTGAACAAGTCGTCGGATCATTTCGGTAATTCGGGGATCCTAATGAAAAGGAGTTGAGCACAGCAAAACGAAAGTCCTGAAGTCATGAGTTGCGATAAGAATTGGGTTAGAGTTTCGGGATTTCGACACTTCAGGTGTCGGGAAATGGAGAAGACAACACTTTGGGAACGAGAGTCCCGAAAACCCGGAAGAGAGATAAGTGGCAGGAGTCTACGTCAAAGGTAGGGAACCGCAAGGACGACAGGTGGCGTGTCTTGTCAAGTGGCGGAGTCAAACCTTGTGGACCGTTTCGGGGTTCAGAGGTCAAAGGACGGAGAGCCTTGCATCTAGATTCACGAAATCATGAAGTCCGAAATCCCGATGAAGTGAGAAGGTCGTTGAAAAGTCAACCTTTGCCGAGTGCATAGGAGTTCAAAAATTTAGGTTTCGGAGGCTATAGGGACAGGAACCTGGACATCAGGGATCGTGAAATTGTGAAACTCGAAACTCCGAAATCGGGAAAAGCGCGAACATATTGTTTGGTCAGGAGATTTGAAATTGATGCCTAGTGTTTGATCACACGGCTCAATTCATAAGGAACTATGGAAAGACACCATTGTATGTGTGTTTGATTCCTCGAGGAGGAATCGAAGAGTCAATAGAGACTCAAAGGGAAGATATAGAGTGATCCTGAGCGGACCTTAACCCGGGGGTTAAGGGTCTGCGTCAAGAGTGGTATTAGAGCTTGACTTTGTTTGTATATTGTGGGTAGAGAAAGCGAGGAGGAGAGGAAGAGTTCTTTGCTTTCTATAGCAGAGAAGGAAATTCTCATCCATGCCACCGAGAAGGAGAGAGAGGCCAATGCCCGATCCAACAGTGGAAATGGAGATGCGCAATCTACATGCTAGGCTTGATGCCATGGAGACAACACAGAGGCGCACAGTCGACGCTAGAGATATCAGCAAGGCTGGAAGTGAAAATGAAGCTAGACATGAAGGAGAAGAAGTTTCAACCCAAGATGCAGCAGATGAACGCCTATTTAGGGTTGTTGCAAGGATAGGTGCTAGAGCAAAAATGGACATTCCAGTATATGAAGGAAACCTGGATATTGAAGAGCTTCTAGATTGGATTAGAGCTCTGGATAATTATTTTGACTATGAGGATGTTGAAGAAGAAAAGAAGGTTAAACATGTTGTCACAAGACTTAAAGGACATGCAACATTGTGGTGGGATGAACTACAATCTGCAGACGCTGCAAAGACAAACATAAAATCAATAGCTGGGATAGAATGGTCGCAAAGATGAAAGCAAAATTCATATCCAAGGACTATCAAATCACTCTGTTTCGGAGGATGCAGAACTTGAGACAGAAGATGATGTCAGTGAAAGAGTACACTGGGGAATTCTACAAGATAAAAATCAGAGCAGGTCATCGGGAGAGCGATGATGAAAAGGTCGCCAGATACATGAATGGTTTGCGATATGACATTCAGGACGAGATGAGCATGATGATCCTTCAAACAATGGAGGATGCTTATCATATGGCTCTAAAAGCTGAAGAAAAGCTGAGCCGAAAGCAAGGTCAGAGAGGCCGAAGTAGAAGCCAAGCCAGAGGCAAGACAATTGTCCAAGATAAGACTCAGAAGCCTAAAGGGGAGGGAAAAAAACCTCAAACGCAACCTGAGAGAGGAGGAAGCTCACAGGGAAGGCAATATTCTTATGGAAACACTTTTCCTCGTACCAGAGGAAGAGAAAGAGGTCAAGGAGGCAAGATAAAATGTTTTACCTGCGGGAAAAATGGACATAAATATTTTGAATGTCCAGACAAGAAGAAAGAAGGAGGTGAGACTCACATTTCTGAAGCACAAAGACAGAATGTTGAGGCAGAAGATGCTGAGGGCGGAAGATCACTAATGATGAGGAAAGTTCTCTTGACGCCAGAGAAGGAGGCAGAGAATCCAGCCCAAAGGAACAAGTTGTTTCGGACTGCTTTCAAGACCAAAGACAGGGTATGCGAAGTCATCATGGACAGTGGTAGCACGGACAACCTCGTTTCTATAGAGATGGTAGAAAAGATGGAGCTGGAAGTGATTGAACATCCAAGCCCATACAGAGTTTTATGGCTACAAAAAGGACATCAGGTAAATGTCACTAAACAATGTTTAGTTTAATTTGAAATAGGAGGATATAAGGATGAAATACTATGTGATGTCATTCCCATGGATGTTTGTCATCTATTGTTGTGTAGACCATGGCAATATGATAGGAATGTAGTTCATGATGGGAGAAAGAACACATACACCTTGGAGAAGAATGGGAGAACTCACATGTTGCTTCTGATTAAGGACAAGGAAGTGAAACCAGAGGTAAGCAACACTGTACTTCTCATGAGTGGGAAGGAACTTCTTTCAGAGGTTAAGAAGAAGGAAGATACACAATTCATTGTGGTCAGGAAGACCAGAATTGTTTTGACCAGTACAAGGCTGAATGATTTACCAGAGGAAATCCAGGAGTTGTTGGAGGAGTTCGCTGATATAGTAGTGGACGAACTACCTTGTTTGTTTCCACCAATTAGGAGTATAAGTCATCACATTGATCTTATACTTGGAGCTAGTTTACCAAACAAAGCAACGTACAGATTGACGCCACAGGAGAATGAGGAGGTCAAGAGACAAGTCCAGGATTTAATGGACAAAGGATTGGTGAGAGAGAGCTTGAGTCCATGTGCTATTCCAACAGTGCTCAGCCCAAAGAAAGATGGAAGCTAGAGGATGTGTACAAACTCAAGAGAAATTACCAAGATTACCATCAAGTACAGATTTCCATTTCCAAGGATGGATGACTTAATGGATTGCTTGAGTGGAGCAAGATTATTTTCAAAGATTGATTTGAAAAGCGGATATCACCAAATTTGGATGAGAGAAGGTAATGAATGGAAGACAACATTCAAGACGAATGAAGGGATGTATGAATGGCTTGTTATGCCATTTGGCTTAACAAATGAGCCGAGTAATTTCATGAGGCTGATGAATGAAGTCGTGAAGGATTTCATTGGAAAATTTGTCATTGTGTATCTTGATGACATACTGATTTATAGCAAGACAGAAGCTGAACATCTAAAGCATTTGGCTACAATGATGAGAAGATTGCAGCAGGAGAAGCTGTTGATAAACATGAAGAAGTCATCATTTATGAGGACAAAACTCATATATTTGGGTTTTTTTATCTCTGCAAATGAGCTGAAAATGGATCCAGATAAGGTGGAAGCAATTAAGAATTGGCCATCGCCGAAGAGTATATTTGAAGTTCAAAGATTTCATGGATTGGCTAGTTTCTACAGGAAATTCATCTGGAATTTCAGTGGAATTACCGCACCGATGATGGACACGGTGAAGAAAAGACACAAATCTTTTCACTAGACAAAAGAAGAAGAGAAAAGTTTCAATCTGTTAAAGAAGAAGATCATGGAACAACCGATTCTGGTGTCGCTGTATTTTAGCAAGACGTTTCAGGTCAAGTGTGACGCAAGTAGATTTGCAATTGGAGCGGTCTTGAGCCAAGACGACAGGCCAGTCACATACTTCAGTGAGAAACTGAATGAGGCGAAGATGAAGTACTCCACGTATGATAAGGAATTTTATGCGGTCATACAAGCATTGAATAAGTGGAGACACTATTTAGTTCCTAAGGAGTTTTTTTTGTACATCGATAACCATGCTTTACAATTAGTGACTCAACAGGATAAGTTGAACCAGAATCATGCGAAATGGGTTGAATACATGCATAATTTTACTTTTGTAACTAAGCATATTTCTGGAACTGCTAACAAAGTTGTTGATTCTTTGAGCAAGAAATGTTTGCTTATGCAGGAGTTCAGAGTCAAAACATTGGGTTTTGATAACCTCAAGGACATGTACGGAGATGACCCAGATTTTAAGAAAGCGTATGAGGCGTCTGAGAATCCAATTCTCAGGGACAGAAGCCAGTGGACCGAATATATGATCCAGGATGGATTACTCTTCAGAGGCAATCAACTGTGTATTCCAAAATGCTCCATGAGGGAGAATTTGTTGAAAGAAAAACATAGTGGAGGATTGGCCGGACATTTCAGTCATGACAAAATGTTCTCAAAGTTGAGTAGTGCATATTTTTGGTCGGGGATGAGGACCGATGTTAAAATATTTGTGGACAGATGTAGAATTTGTCAACATTCAAAGGGAAAGAGGCAGAACACAGGGTTATACCAGCCATTACCCATACCTGAGAGGCCGTGGGATGCAGTGAGCATGGATTTTATATTGGGTCTGCCAAGAACGCAAAGAGGATTTGACTCAATCTTTGTGGTGGTGGACAGATTTTTGAAAATGGCACATTTTATACCATGTCAGAAAACCAGTGACGCAATTCATATTGCAAACCTATTTTTCAAAGAAGTCATCAGACTTCATGGGATCGAAATTTCACCGATATTCAACATCTCGGATTTGTACCCATACAGAGCCGAAGAAGCAGGAGAAGACAATGAACAGATAGAGGTTCATTGGGCTAAACAAATGTCTGTAGCTGAAAGGCCACAGATGGAAAGTATACTTGACAAGAGAATCAACAAGAGGACTAAGAGAAAAGAATATTTTGAATACTTGGTCAAGTGGAAGGGACATCCAGTTGACGATGCCAGCTAGGAGAATGAAACATAAATTCAGAAGCATGGACAGACTGTGCAAGAGCTCATGAACAAGAGTTCATGAAAATTTTCAAGCGAGGGAGTATGATGCAGGAGCATCATAAGCATGAAGGCGGAAGACAGTTGGGAGAAGCACCAGCTCATTTCATGTTGAAATGTTTTGAAATTTTAAATGCACAAATATTAATGTAATAGTTAAGTAGAGGTGGACTCGCATTTATGCTGGAGCGTTGTAAACAGATCATGAGTGATTTCTCTCATCTGTCTTAGTAAAAGGCATTTAAGTCTATCTATGAAAGTAGGTAGCTTTGAATTGAATATTAGAAAGTTTAGGAAGTAGGAGGGAAAACCGACTATAGACACCCTCACCTTGTATCATTTTGGAAGGATTATCAATTGTATCAACTATTGCAAGCATAGAAGAGAGCAGAGAGTTGTGTAGAGAAGAACCCATGTACAAAAGTTCTGAATTAATATATGAAGCTTTGATTCAGACTCATGGTGTTATAATGCTTTCTGTGTATATATGTTGAATGCTATGCTTATGGTTTTTTTACTCTTTCTGTTGAGCATTTGTTGTTACGTTATGTATGTATGATTTCATGATTTATGTTTGAAGTTTGAAAGAGAGTGAGAGAATGAGTTTCAATTGTTTCTCAACCTGAGTGAGATTTCCTACAAGGAGTGCAGTGAAGCATCCACAAGGAGTGTGTTGAAAGAAGTTCAGAGTTCATCTCTGAAAGCTTAGGAGGGATACCGTTGTTCTCATTCCAGCAGAAGTGAAAGTGAAGCACAAAAGCCGTGCAAGGTGTGCGCAAGCTGGTTGAAAGTTCAGAACTTATCAACCAAGAGAATAGTTGAAGGACTGTTGTTGCAAAGGGAGTGCACAGAGTCAAAGGAATCAAATACGCAGAGGTATTTGAAGGGTTTCCGCAAGGAGTGCGTGCAGGAGTCTTTTTGAAGACTCGAGTTTGCAAAGAAAGCTCAGGAGGTTTAGTGCCTTCGAAAATACTTCAAAGGGAGGTGAAGTAAAGTTGCTTTGCATGAAGTTAAGGTTCAGTGGAAGAACTTTGGCTATCTTCGCAGGAGTTATCAAGGAACAATGAGTGGTTGGAATTCTCTGAGAGGAATTCACGAAATCATGTGGACCGTAGGATCTAGGGAAGTTGTAGGGTGGATAGAGGCAGGTGAGCTTACCACTCTAGGATCAAGAATCAACGTGGATCGTTGATCGTGTTTTGCACAAGCCATGGATCATTTCGGTAATTCGGGGATCCTAATGACAAGGAGTTGAGCACAACGAAATGAAAGTCCCGAATTCACGAGTTGTGATAAGAATTGGGTTAGAGTTTCAGGATTTCGGCACTTCGGGTGTCAGGAAACGGAGAAGACATCACTTTGGGAACAAGAGTCCCGAAAACCTGGAAGAGTGACAAGTGGCAGGAGTCTACGTCAAAGGTAGGGAACCGCAAGGACAACAGGTGGCGTGTCTTGTCAAGTGGCGGATTCAAACCTTGTGGACCGTTTCAGGGTTCAGAGATCGAAGGACAGAGAGCCTTGCATCTGGATTCGCGAAATCGTGAAGTCCAAAATCCCGATGAAGTGAGAAGCCTGTTGAAAAGTCAACCTTTGCCGAGTGCATAGGAGTTCGGAAATTCAGGTTTCAGAGGCTGTAGGGACAAAAACCTGGACATCAGGGATCACGAAATCGTGAAACCCGAAACTCTGAAATTGGGAAAAGCACGAGCAAATTGTTTGGTCAGGAGATTTGAAATTGTTGCCTAGTGTTTTATCACACGGCTCAATTTATAAGGACCTGTGGAAAGACACCATTGTATGTGTGTTTGATTCCCCGAGGAGGAATCAAAGAGTCAATAGAGACTCAAAGGGCAGATATAGAG